>CAUYQU010001264.1:0-31784 GCA_963574635.1 Cheracebus regulus
AATCTCTTCCTCTTTCTCTTTCATTTTTTCTTTCTTTTGCTGTTTCTTTCTTTCTCCTTTTCTCTCTTTTTCTAAAATCTCTTCCTCTTCCTTTCTCTCTTTCATTCTTTTTATTCTAAAAAAAATAAAAAAAAAAAAAAAGGTTATAAAAAAAAAACATTTAAAGGAAAATATTTGTCAAGGATTTGGAGAATTCAAACTCTGAATTCAATAATTGCACTTTTGTAATGTACACAAAGGAAATAAAACTAGCAGTATGTGTAAGAATGTTCACTACAGTGTGATTATTCTAGTGAAAAACTGTAAACAACCTGAAAGTTCCAATATGAGGGCTTGGTTAAAGGAAATGTTCACAATATACTGAGAAAACAGAACACTAACATAAAAAAAATGAATGCTGAGAACAAAAACTCAACCTACATTATTCTTCATACTTCCGAAAAATATTTGATAACTTAAGAAATCAGAATACAGCCAGACGCAGTGGTTCACACCTGTAATCTCAGCACTTTGGGAGGCCGAAGAAGTTGGATCATCTGAGGTCAGGAATTCCATACCAGCCTGGCCAACACGGCGAAACCCCATCTCTACTAAAAACACAAATATCAGCCAAGCGCGGTGGCAGGCACCTGTAATCCCAGCTACTTGGGAGACTGAGGCAGGAGACTCTCTAGAAGCCAGGAGATGGAGGTTGCAATGAGCTGAGATCACACCATTGCATTCCAGTCTGGGCGACAGAGCGAGACTCTGTCTCAAAAAAAATCAGAATATAAAATTTGTATATGGAAATATTATTTTATCTTCCAAATTTTCTATGATAAGCAATACACTAATTATACAATAAGAAAAACTTTCAAAAAGTAGAGTTGAAAGTATATATTTACTACGATAAAGCTCATCAACCTACCTAAGACGCTGAATTTCTGTACTTTTCACTAAAATTTTTTCAACTGTGTATGCTGTTATTTCATGAGAAGTTCCGATCTTTACAAAGGAGAAAAATTATCTCTTATCTAAAAGTTGAATTTTTCTTTGTGGAGGGGTGGGTTAAAAAAGATATATTTCCAGAAGATGACATAAAGAGTTCGTTCCCTTGGTAGTAAAAAAAAATTTTTTTAAACTCTGTAATTGCAAAAACTTGCCTTCATTCAATTCATACCCACTACTGAATTTAAAATCACTGTAATATATCTGTTTTGTGTACACTTATGAGAGTTTTCAAATTTCAAATTAGGAATTAGCACATACAGAATGAGCTTTTCTTCCCAAATCATACTAACAACTCAAAGCCAGAAATTTAATTTTAATATTCAATACTAAGCACACAGTGGTCATTCAAATGCTGTGGAAAGAATGAACAGATCAGAAAGCAGAGTTTATGTAAAGAAACAATATGGTGGACATGGAAGAATGCTAAAATTATGAAGAAACATTTTTTCAAATAAATGAACCAGAACCACAGCATAGAAAGAACACGGAGAGAATCACAGATGATGTCAACACCTGAAAGAAGACATAAAATAAATTATACTTCACTAGCAAAGTGGAAAACTCTGAAGCCTAACCTGCAAACGAAGAAGTCAATAAGAAACAAGCTGATTCACACTACCTACCCACAAACAGGAGGCTTCAGACAGATCACTCAGGTACTACCCCTCCTTAAGGGTAGTGAGAGTTGGGCTCAAAATCAGGTTTGTTGAAAGTCTACAAAACAGCCATCACATGTCCAGATTTCACAACCAGACAACCATCCTTCAGTAATCCCTTCAAATGGGTGTTCCAACGCAGGTGAGGGTGGGAATGAGGTGCCTTATTGAAAACAGAATTTCATGAGCACAACAGTAAAAACCTAAGCTTCTTTTCTAAAATGAATTCTCAAAATACGGCAGCCAGATATACATTCTCCTGGCAAGAGATTGAAGACTCTCTTTATCAGGGAAACTGGCTAGCCCAAGACAAACCTATGAGTATATGCCGTCCTGCCCCTACCACCCAAAAATGGCCACCAGCTCCTCTCTCCACCTTTTAACAAGCCACACTCATACAGTTCCAATTCAGTTTTTGGCACTTCACTCTTAAATATTAATGGACAGCCACAAGACTACCAGACATCTGGGGAAAGCCTCTATAAAGACAGAAAACAATAACAAAATTTTTAAAACTATCATTAATATCCCCAGAAAGAATACAGAATCTATGAAACAACACAAATATACTGTAAAATAAGAATGAGAGACTGGACACAGTGGCTCACGCCTGTAATCCGGCACTTTGGGAGGCTGAGGAGGGCGATCACTTGAGGTCAAGGGTTCAAGACCAGCCCGGTCAACATGGTGAAACCCCATATCTACTAAAAACACAAAAACTAGCCAGGCATGGTGGTGGGCACCTGTAATCCCAGGAGGCTGAGGCAGGAGATCACTTGAACTGGGGAGGCAGAGGTTGCAGTAACCCAAGATCACACCACTACACTCCAGCCTGGGCAAGAGTGAGACTCCGTCTCAAAAAAAAAAAAAATTATAATGAAATCTATAAAATTTAAAATATGGATAGAAGTTAAAAATTCAACAGAAGGGTTGGTAGGTAACACTGAGGAAATCTCTCAAGAAACTGAAGAAAAAAGACTAAGAGATGAAAAATAGGGGGTAGGGGAAAGAACATTAGAACAACCTAAGAATGTCCATACTCAAAAAATACAAATTCCAAAAAGATAGAACACAAAGTTGATAAGGAAAAGATTACCAAAATAATTTTGACTAACTGTTCCATGAAAGTCACTATGGACAAAATTAACAAAAAGGAGGACAGACTTAGAGAACATATTTTCTAAGTCTAATATCAACAGACTATTCAAATCTAAACTCCACAAGGAAATTCTGCAAATCAAAAAGGAAACCCAAAGTAAAGACAAAGGACAAAACAGACAATTAACAAAAAGAACAATCTAAATGGATCCAAGAGATGCTCAAATTCTTTAGTAATCAGAGAATGTAAGCTGAAACAAAAAGATACTACTTCCCCCACCCCTGGAACTTAAGGGATCCTCCCACCTCAGCCTCAGGAGCTGAGATTACAGGCACACATCACAGCACCCAGCTGAGATTCTACTTTTATACCCATCAGACTGATAAAAAATAGAAGACGGCCAGGCATGGTGGCTCACACCTGTAATCCCAGCACTTTGGGAGGCCAAGGCGGGTGGATCAGGAGTTCAAGACCAGCCTGGCCAACATGGTAAAACCCAGTCTCTATTAAAAATACAAAAATCAGCCAGGCAAGGCCACAGCAGGCGGATCACCTGAGGTCAGTTCAAGACCAGCCTGGCCAACATGGTGAAACCCAGCCTCTACTAAAAATACAAAAATTAGCCAGGTGTGGTGGCAGGCCCCCTGAAACTCCAGCTACTCGTGAGCCTGAGGCAGGAGAATGACTTAAGCCCAGCAGGCAAGAAGGAGGTTGAGATCCCACCACTGCACTCACCTGGGTGACTAAGCAAGACTCTGTATCACAAAAACAAAACAAGCAAAAAAAAAAAAAAAAAAACAGTAAGTTAGATAAACCAAGCAAAGGCAAAGATACAGGCAAAGAACTCTCAAGCACTCAAGTAGGCATGTAAATGAATTCTCCCACTCCATGCCCAGGGAATCACAATCTTGGGTATATATATCACAGAGAACTTCCTACACAGGTCCATAATGATGTACAAGTATATTTAACACAGGGTATTTGAGATAGCAGAAGGGCAACTCAGGAGTCAATTCCTAGGGAGTGAAAAGTAAAATGGGGTAGATAGGCATCATAGAATTCTACATTAGACACAACTATATGTACATACAACGAAACAGAAAGGTCCCTAAATCAATGTTGAATAAAAAAGAAAAAGACCTTTGCAAGGTCTATAACACAATACCTAAACTAAACATAATATCTCCACAACATATTTCACAGTGTTTCTCATATAAACAAGGAATGTACCAACCACAATGTTATAGGAAGACTTAACATAAGTAGGGCTCAGAAATTTAAGAGAAAAATTTAAAGGAACTTGTATGATCTGGTAAGTGTGACAAGAACTGAGAAGCATAATTCACTCTAAAAGTCTTTTTAACCTAAGGTCCAAATAATAACAAAAACTTCCCAAAACTAAAGGACGTGAACTCCCAGCTTATAAAGGCCCATGGAATGCCCTTAAACAAAAAAAGACCCATACCTAGACATATCATCATGGAATTTTGAGGGTTAAAAATATGCTAAAAGATTCTAGAGACTGGGGGTCAGAAAGGGAAGGTCACATACAAATGAAGAATCAGATTGGCTTTAGGTTTCAACAGTAACACTGGAAGAAAGAAAACAATAGAACTATGACTTGCAAACTTGAAGTAAAAGTTACTTTCAACTCAGAATTTTATATCCAGCCAAATTATTGATCAAATGTGAAGGAAGAATATTTATTTTTCAGTCATGTAAGATGTCAGAAAGTTTTTGTTTTCTATCTATCCTTTATTAGAAAGCTACTAAAAAATGTACTCCAAGGAAATAAGTAAGCCAAGAAAGAAAATACAGGAAACAGCAAACAGGGGAACCAGTACAGGAGAGGATAAAGAATTTTAAGGATGATGCAAAGAGAAGACCCAGGATAACAACTATGAAATAGGCCTAGAAAGTAACCAGTCCTAATTGCATTAAGATGTTCCAGGTTAGCTGTCTCAGGAAATGAAGCAAACAATAATAAAAAATACTTTCTAGAAAAACAAAAATGTATTAAAAGAAGAAATGATATCACAGTACTCTACATGGGTCAGCTGTGAACACTTGTAAACACTAAATATTGGCTTAATAAACACCTGTGATAACTATAATTGTAGAGGATGGTAGAGGTAGTTTGTGCGTGTGAAGGTGAATCTTTATGTGAAACACTAAGGAACATCTTGCTTAGAAGAAAGCCAGTAATATCTATAATTGCTATATCAAGAAACAGCAATAAAATCAAGTTACTGTATTTATAAATATAAAAGCAAACACAAGAGGAAACAGCTAGGAGAAAGAAAATGGTAGCTTCTAAGTGCAGATGCTGGGATAGAGAACAGCTGCTTTTCCGATATTCTAATTTTAAAACTGTATTTTTCTAATGCTGATAAAACAAGGAACCTGAACAAAATCTCACAGCAGTTAAATCAGATCTTCAGTATTATTTCATGGTGTTAAACAAACTACACCTAGTTTGTTCCGTCAACAAAACTAAACGGCTAATAAAACCAATCTTTAATGATCAATGTGAACACAGTACAAACAGCCCTATTTGAATCCCAACTCCACTAACTCTGTGAAGTAGTCCAAGTTACCCAACCACCCTGCACACGTAATCACCTCCTCAAAATGGTTTTGCAAGAACAATTAAGTGAAAGCATCTAATGCAGAGCCTAACCCATCAATACTTTCTGCCGGTCTTTCTGTTCCCTAGATACAAACCCCTATTCTGACCCCAAGCTGCCTTGTTGCTCATAGAGTATTATACAGAGACTCATGGACAACTCAGCACATATCCTTCCTCACGCTGGAAAATCAATCATGAAGAGTAAGCAGACTTATCTTTGTATATGAAGGGCAGCATTATTCTTGTTATATGAAGGAGATTATCCCCATTATCCACATTCTGGATTACTGACTGCCTGCTTTCAAGAACTGTCCCAATTAGTCTACAGCACTTGGACAGAACCATTTTTTTCATGTTCTGTTTGTAGGTTTGTAACATCTTCAAAAAAAAAAAAAAGAAGAAGAAGAAGAAGAAAATGTACATTCCCATAGTTTTCATCCCTACTCTCCCAATGTACAACCTCAAAATTTTCTATTGCAGGCCCTATCTGGCCCCTAGTTGGCCTGAGGCCATCTCCTGCTTACTGCAGCAAAAGAGCGAAATCAGCCTAAATCAGCTAATTTAACTGTTTACCAATGTTTTCTCCCTTTTATGGCTAAATTCATAACACCAAGCAAAGTGCAAAGATACCTTAAAACAAAACAAGGAAGTAACGGGATTATCCTTATCACTAGGTCAGTAATCTTTACTATCAAGACCAATCAAAGGTCTTAATTGATTTTATACACAGTATTCATAAATCTAAAAACAATCTGGCAGACTTCAAAGCACAGACATCATAAATCATTAAGACTCTTTTATCATTAATTCAACAAACACTGTGCTTTTTAGCACTGGGGATGAAAAGAATTAAGATATAATCCTATTCTCAAATGTAAAGGGAAAAGGTAAAAAAGGACCATTGAGAGCAACAGAGAATAAAGAAATCCAGGAAACAACTGACAGCAATTCCAGATTACATATAATTCTTAACATAGCTGAGACTAAAGAAAATTATAAAAACTGAACACAGTTCTGAGTCTCCTGACAAAGTATAAAGAGAAACAGGATGGCTGACAGAACAAAAATAATCTAATAAAAGCAGTCACTTGTTTAGAAAAAGAAAAGAAAAAAAAGCTTACTACTAGGGTCTTAGGAAGAATTTGTCTCTAAGGTCTGTATTTTATAGGAATCAATAAATTAGAAATTTCTTCATTAAATATCAATGAAAAAAAGATGTCTTTCATGGCCCCTTTTGGTAAGTATCAGTTCTAGATAAGATGCAGATAAGATTAAATCATAGTCCTGTGAAGAAACGTCTACAAGGACAACCTTATGAATAACATAATGTGGCCCGGCGCAGTGGCTCTCGCCTGTAATCCTAGCACTCTGGGAGGCCGAGGCATCTGGATTGCCTGAGCTCAGGAGTTCCAGACTAGCCTGGGCAACATGGTGAAACCTTGTCTCTATTAAAATACAAAAAAATAGCCGGGCGTGCCGGCGTGCGCCCGTAGTCCAGCTACTCGGGAGGCTGAGGCAGAACTGCATGAATTTGGGAGGCGTAGGTTACAGTGAACAGAGACCGCGCCACTGCACTCCAGCCTAGGCAACAGAGGGAGACTGTCTCTGACCAAAAAAAAAAAAAAAAGTAACATAATGCAAGTATATTGATTTCAGGTGATGCCTTGTCATTTAGTTTAGGTTGTTGTAAATGTATGCTTTGTTTCCCTACATGACATTAAACTCCTCAAGGCTCATGTTGTCTGCTTCCGTTTGAATTCTATTTAGCAGAGTGCTCTACAGTTCCTGCTCAACTATAATAACTGATAACATGTTATGTAGTCAATATTTGTGTTATTAGTGTTCCCTGCTACACTATAAATTCCATAGTGTATTCAGAACAAGGACAGTGAGTTTTGATCGCGACCATATTCCCCCCAAGTCTAGAACGGCATCACTCCTTAAGTATTCGCTCATTGAACAGATTAAATAAAGAAAGCACAATGAAAAAGTATGAAAGGAGAGAAATAATTTTTTGAAACGGCAGTAACTTTGAGTTCTAAGGTTGTTCTCAATAAGAGCTGAAAGACCTTAGGTAAATTACTTAACATTTGTCAATGCTTTCATCTGTAAACTAGAAAAATTAAGATACTTCAGATTTAAATGTTTTTAATATGCGTAAAGCATTTAACACAATACCTGAAAAAGAACTCAATAAATGTTAATTCCTTTACTTTCTCTTACATCTTATCTATCCATTAAACAGTGCCTTCCAAGAATAAATTATTTCATTAAAAATACAACAGAATTCATTCTTACTTTCCTTTGAAAAAATAAATTTCATCTCTTTAATCTTTAAAATAGAGGGGGAAATAACTCTTTTAAGTGGAGTGAAAATTCCTGAACTGCTTTCAGAATATTACAAACGCAAAAGCTAGTTAAGAAAAAAACAATGTCAAGAATGAGCCTTGCTGGTGGCACCCGTCTGTAGTTCCAGCTACTCGGGCGGATACCTTGAGGCCAGATCAGCCCGGGCAACACAGCAAGACTCCATTTATTTAAAAAAAAAAAAAAAAAAAAAATTGAGCCTTGAAGCAACAAGAGGGGGAAAATCACCTCATCTACTGCTAATAGAGAGAGGTTTTTAAGCAATCGTTTATTTAAGGGAAAAAAAAGTGAAATTCATGTTAACATTACTTGATAGTACGTTTCAGAAAAAAAATACTCTGCAGAGCCGGGTGTGATTGTCCGAGACTAGTCCCAGCTACTTAGGAGGCTGAGACAGGACAGTTTGAGCCCAGGAGTTGGAGTACAGCGTGGGCAACACAGCGAGACCCCATCTCTTTAAAATACAAAAACTCAGCAATCGTTTGCTCTGAGTTGAAACCTTAAAAATATTTTGAACTCTTCCATTTAAAAGTGGAACACGACCCAATCCTAAAACATTGCTTCATGACAAATTCTTGGCTCCAGCCATTCTTCAGTAGTCTCCTCCCGTAGTGAGCTTAATCCGATACCTCGCTGTTTCCCTCGCACCGCCACTTCACACGCAGTGTACAGACCAAGTTCTGTCATTCCTATAATTACCACACCCCCCGTCAGCCGCTCCAGGCCCATGTTGTTATGACATCTGTAAACTGCAGCCGGCCGTCTCCATCCCCCGCTTCCCCCACCTCCCTCCGGGCTGCCGGCTCTAACCCCGGCTGTAACTTGTTAATTCCCAAGACAGTCCCTTCCTGCCAGGGTTAGAATTTTTACACGCCACCCCTGCTCCTTCCTGCCTCTGTCACAGCGCTCGGCGCGGCCCACCTCCGCCTCCCTCCAGCCGCCCAGCTGCGGCGCGGGCTCCGCACTCGCCTCTTCTCCGCCCGCTGCCTCGGCGCCCCGCAGTCTCCGGCGCCGCTTCCAGCCCCGCCGCCGCGCCTCGCCGCGCCGCGCCGCCCCGCCCCGCCTCGACCGGCGTTCCTGATGGCGATCACACCAGCGCTCCCCACCCCCACCCTCTCCTCCGCCGGCCGCGGCCGTTAGGACAGTCGGGCCCGTGACGCAAGGACGCGGCGCGAGCGTCAGGACCCAGGCACCCGAGCTGGAGCCCCGGCCGGCGCCCGCCGTCGCCCCAGGGCCTCTCTCAAGTCCCGCTGAGGACTGCCCGGATCCGCCGGCGGGAGGGGGAGGGGCCGGGGCCGCAAGGCCCCCACACTCACCAGGCTCACGGCAACCGATCCCGGTGCCACCGCTGAAGTGAGCCCCTCGCAGGCCCGCCCGCCCTGCTGCTACCGCGCACAACCTCGAAGAGCTGGCTCGCGCCTCGGCGGTGCTCACCAGGCCTCGCTCTCCGCCGCCGCGCACCGAGAAGCAAGACTCAGCTCAGCCGGCGTTCGCAGTGCGGCTGCGTGCGGGGGCCGGCCCGAGCGCCTGCGCGCGTCTCTCCAGCGCTTACCGCAGAGGCTGCCGGGAAACGTAGTCTTGTAACGCTCTCTCGCCAGACGCTCCTTGCTATTAGCGCCCAGCCTGTGAAGAGTCGGGGATCGGTGAGAGGGTCTCACTAAAAAGGAGGTTTGCAGACCTTGGCAAAGGTTGGAGAAAGTTATGTGTACAAACCTGTCTTTGCTAAGCTCTTCCAGGGCGGATCGATCCTCACCTCTGTATCTCTAGCCTCTCACATGGTGGGTACCTAATACACGTTGATGGAATAAATGATGGGATAATTGAAGGCAGAGGGAGTATTACAAAAGTAGTACGTCAGAGCCTCGTGTCTAAAGGGGTCACATGCAGCATGAATGCAGGAAGCTTCTGGACATTCCTTTTTTAGTTCTTTCCCATCCCCTTTGCTTGATACTGTATGAGTAGTATCAAAAATCATTAAGGGCTGGGCGCGGTGGCTCACACCTGTAATCCCAGCACTTTGCAAGGCCGAGGCGGGCAGATGACTTGAGGCCAGGAGTTCGAGACTAGCCTGGACAACATGGCAAAATCCCCTCGCTACTAAAAATACAAAAATTAGCCAGGTGTGATGATGGGCGCCTGT
The DNA here is from genome assembly GCA_963574635.1 of Cheracebus regulus. Lineage (NCBI taxonomy): Eukaryota > Metazoa > Chordata > Mammalia > Primates > Pitheciidae > Cheracebus > Cheracebus regulus. The sequence goes on from CAUYQU010001264.1 coordinate 9,882, forward strand.
ACCCAGCTACTTGGGAGGCTGAGATAGGAGAATCACCCAAGCCCGGGGTTGACCATGAGGCTGCAGTGAGCCAAGATTGCACCACTACACTGGACAACCGGAGTGAGACCCTGTCTCAAAAATAATAATAACAATAAAGAAACTACATGGGCCAGGCATGGTGACTCATGCCTATAATCCCAGCACTTTGCAAGGCCGAGGCGGGTGGATCACGAAGTCAAGAGATGGAGACCATCCCGGCCAACGTGGTGAAAACCTGTCTCTACTGAAAATACAAAATTTAGCTGGGCGTGGTGGAGCACACCTGTAGACAAGCTACTTGGGAGGCTGAGGCAGGAGAATCGCTTGAACCCTGGAGGAGGGGGTTGCAGTCAGCTGAGATCACGCCACTGCACTCCAGCCTGGGCAACAGAGCGAAACTCTGTTAAAACAAACAAACAAACAAACAAACAAAAACTACATGAAACACAAATACTCATTTACTCTCAAGTGCTCTCAAACAAAAACTTGGAGCAAATGACCATTAATGTTAAATTTGATGGAATTCTTTGGGGGACCAAATGGAGTAGTGGCTTCAAAAGAAGAAAAACTAAGGCCAACGTAGCAGGGGTCACAGAATACTAGATAGATTTAAAACACACTCCAAGAAGCAAGGAGAAAGAGATGGAGTAGATTAATACATTTATAAATGTCCCAGGGAAGAGGAGAGAGGACCACACAACCTGAATCCTAGGTTATGCAATGTTCGTTTGTCCTGGACTTCTCTCTGCTGCATCAGCATTCTCCTGCTGATGTGTTTACTAAGATCAGAGTTGAGTTTAAGCAAGGGGGCTGGGGAAAGGGAAGGTGTGTTCACCAGGAGAGACTTAAGGGCAAGTTTGCCTGACCACAGCTAGACTGAAGACAGATCACCTTTTTCCAATCAGGATCTAAGATTGGTATTCAGAGCTGTACTTCAGTCTTTGTGAAAGCTAATTTATTTCCAGTTTATCCTTATTTCTAGTTAGTCCCTGATGGTCCCATCCAAAAGTCTGGGGTATTTATTAGGGCCTCTTCTCTTTGGTGGGACTTCTAAGCCCCGTGAGACAGCCATAAGCTCTGCTCACTTTTTCAGCCACTGCTTTCAGAGTCGGCAGTCACCTTAGCTTTGGAAAAATGATGACAAATATCAGGCTCACCTCTTGTGGCTTCCTTTTTCTTCCGGATCTTGCACTCACAAATTCTCACTTCCTTGGTAGCTCTTCAGTACATTAACGTTTTTATATTTTGTTCAGTTATTCTCTGTAGTAGAAGGGTTGATTCAAAACAACAGTAGGCCATTGCTGGAAGTGGAATTCCTATATATGCTCCTTTAAAAAGATGTTATCATACCATATGTGGTGTTTTATAAGCTAATGTCTCTCTGACAATATAATTTTATATTTTGAGAAATTTAAAATTATAGAACAATATTTTTGTTATCACAAACAATGCTGCTATGAACATTCTTGAACATCTCTATTGCGTACAGGGAAACTGCTAGATCCTAAAACACTGCATCTTTAACATCATTCTATGTATTACGCAGAAATCTAAGATGGCCCCCATAATCTCTGCTCCCTGGTGTCGTTGCCTGTATAATCTCTACCCTTTGAGTGTAAGTGGGACCTTTGACTTACTTCTAGCCAACAGAATATGGCAAAGATGATGGGATGTCACTCCCATGATTCTATTTCATTATATTAGTCTGTCTTTCCAGACCGGAGCTAGAGATTTGCCTGCTGGCCTTGAAGAAGCAAGCTGTCAAGTTGTGTGAACCGTGTATGGAGGAGACCATGTGGCAGCGAACTGCAGATTGCTTCTAGAACTTGAGTGCAGCCTCCAGCTGACAATCAGTAAGAAGCCAGGGCCCTCACTCATACAACTACAAGGAAATGAATTCCGCCAACAACCTGAGAGAGGTCAGTCTCCAGAAGAGAAGACAGCCTGACTTATACCTTGATCACAGTTTTGTGAGACCCTGAGCAAAGGAAACAGCTAAACTGTGCCTGGACTCCTGGTCCACAGAAACTGTGAGATAATAAATGTGTCTTAAGATACTATGTTTATGGTAATTTGTTATACAATAGAAAACTAATACGCTAGACATTGCTGGATTAGGCGATGTACCAATTTAGACTCCATAAACAGTATATAAGATACTCTTTACTTGCTAACAATTAGAAATGTCTGGCTTTTTAAATTTTTACCAATCTAACATATAAATTACTTGAACATAAAAACATGAAAAATAGGTATTTACTTACAATTATGTATTCTGTTGTATTTCTTTTCTGTTGCATAAATGCAATTAAATCGCAGGCTGGAAACAGTGGCTCATACCTATAATCCCAGCACTTGGAGGCTGAGGTGGGAGGATCACTTGAGCTTAGGAGTTCCAGACGAGCCTGGGCAACATAGCAAGACCCCATCTCTACACACACAAAAAATTAGTCAGGCATGGTGAGTCACACCTGCAGTCCCAGCTATTCAGGAGGCTGAAGTTTTGAGGATCACTTGAGACCAGGAGTTTGAGCACATCACTGCACTTCAACCTGGGTGACAGAACAAGATGTTATCTCTTAAAGAAAAAAAAAAAAGCAATAGAGCTAGTTAGAAATGGCAGCTAGTAATAATAAATAGAAGGACTAATTAAGCAAATAATATGTGTGAGAAAAATACAAGAAAAATCTTTCATAAGATTTCTTTCTGTCTTCTAGTATAGCAATTTAGCTCTGTTGCATATTTGAATTTTGTAGGCTATGTCATCCTAAATTCTCGAGATAAATAAGTTTAATAATTTTTAAAAGAATGTATACAATGGCAGGGCATGGTGGCTCATGCCTGTAATCCCAGCATTTTGGGAGGCCGAGGCGGGTGGATCCACAAGGTCAGGAGATCGAGACCATCCTGGCTAACACAGTGAAACCCCATCTCTACTAAAAAAAAAAAGTTAGCCAGGCATCGTGGCACGTGCCTGTAGTCCCAGCTACTCAGGAGGCTGAGGCAGAAGAATCACTTGAACTCAGGAGGTAGAGGTTGCAGTGAGCAAAGATCGTGCTGTTGCACTCCAGCCTGGGTGACAGAGTGAGACTCCGTCTCAAAAAATAATAATAATAATGTATACAATAGAACTAATGAAACAGATATTACCTATATTAAATAAAAAATAATGACATATTTCTTTCTGTCCCATGATAGCTTATTTTTATTCTTTCTGTTTCCTTTTCCATTAATACTTCTCTGAACTACTTGGACTCTTTAGGACATTTTTTTTTGAGACTGAGTCTCGCTCTGTCACCCAGGCTGGAGTACAGTGGTGCGAACTCAGCTCACTGCAACCTCTGCCTCCCGGGTTCAAGCCAATTCTCCTGTCTCAGCCTCCAGAGTAGCTAGGATTACAGGCGCGTACCACAACATCTGGCTGATTTTTGTATTTTTAGTAGAGACAGGGTTTTCCCAAGTTGGCCAGGCTGGTCTCAAACTCTTGACCTCAGGTAATCCACCTGCCTCGGCCTCCCAAAGTGCTGGGATTACAGGTGTGAGCCACTGTGCCCGGCCTAGTACATTATTCTTTTCTTTTGTGTAATGATAAACTGAATACAGTCAAACATAAAACTAATTTTGACTTGCAGCTTTGCTCTTCTGCCTAAATTATACTGCTTCTGTTGTCAAAGTAATGACATAAAGCCACCACACCCAGCCTCCATATATGAAATTTTTAAAACACTCTAAGAACTTTGGATGTCACCCTCAGTTAAACCTCATTTCCCCAGAGAAAATGGTTTATGAGCCAGGCGCGGTCACGCCTGTAATCCTAGCACTTTGGGAGGCCGAGGCAGGCGGATCACCTGAGGTCAGGACTTTGAGACCAGCCTGACCAACATAGAGAAACCCTGTCTTTACTAAAAACACAAAATTAGCTGGGTGTGGTGGCACATGCCTGTAATCCCAACTACTCGGGAAGCTGAGGCAGGAGAATCGCTTGAACCCCAGAGGCGGAGGTCTCAGTGAGCCAAGATTGCGCCATTGCACTCCAGTCTGGGCAACAAGAGTGAAACTCTGTCTCAAAGAAAAAAAGAAGAGAAGAAGAGAAGAGAAAAGAGAAGAAGAGGAGAGAGAAAAACAAGAAAAGAGAAAAGAAAATGGTTTATGCACTTCTAACTCTTCTGGAAAAAAAATTGAGCTTATAAAATCGAAGTTAGATTTCAAGTAAGTTTACAGGTGTAATAAAGAAATCCAGAAAGTTCTGTTTAATTTGCCTTTTTCTGGAGACTTTTAAGTTCTGAAACAATCTTATTTCCTAAAGCTTGGCCTATTTTTCTCTGTTGGAATTTTTATCACAACTTACACATAACATTGAACAACTAAAGTCAGTGAGTTTATCCTTTTCTAGGCTCTTTATGGCCTCTGCAAGGATTATCAGACAGTTTTGGAGAACCAGTAGGTTTATTTATGTTTTACTATAAACCTTATCTCCATTCTCACCCTATATATATTTCAAATTGAAGCAGACCATTCTGTTTTGTTCCACACTTAAAGATATTTTATGGCAAGCCAACATTTTAACATCTTTTCTCTGGCCAGTTTCAGTGATGGCCACCTTGTAGGCATGTGTTTAAGGAAGCTGTCTCCTCCCATTTACATAAAGTCAAAAATTTTATTAAGTGCTTCTGTACATTTTTGAGGAAATTGAAATGACCAAAAACTTTCATTATCAAAGCCTCCATTTCTCAGTAAGCAAATCATAGCTCTCTTTTAGCACTGGTTCACAGATGAGATCCTTTCATTTTCTTTGGTAAGAAATTTAGAGACTGAATAGAATTCATCAAAATTATCATTTACATCAAAATCATATAAATGAGCCAAGTCTGGTTTGTATTTGGCCAAGATATGATACTCTCTGTTTTATGGTTGGTGATTTTGTGAAGATCTTAATAGACATCATGATGACAATTTGAAACTCCATTTTTCAAGTCAAATTACCTAAGAGCTAGAGGGAAGGAACCCTTTTTTTTTTTTTTTTTGAGATGGAGTCTTGCTCTATCGCCCAGACTGGAGTGCAGTGGCATGATCTCAGCTTACCATAGCCTCCACCTCCCAGATTCAAAGGATTCTCCTGCCTCAGCCTCCCGAGTAGCTGGGACTACAGGTGTAGTCCATCACACCTGGCTAATGTTTTTTGTATTTTTAGTAGGGACAGGGTTTTGCTATGTTGGCCCGGCTGGTCTCAAACTCCTGGCTTCAAGTCATCCACTCACCTCGACCTCCCAAAATCCTGGGATTACAGGCATGAGCCATCACACCCGGCTGAGAGAACACTTTTTGAATCAGGAAATGTACCTTTACATAGTTTCATGAGTGATGCAACAGTGGATGATAATTACTGTGAACATCATGGTTGCCAACATCAATAAGCAGGAAAGAAAATGAGAGTGACAACATAAAGTGAATAATCTATGCTATACCCATTAAATACTAAAAGCAGTGTTACCTTCAGCCCCTAGTTTTTTGGCTGTCATATGAGTTTTGTACTTTTCATCCCAACCTCCACACCCAACACAGAAAACCAGGATTTTTTGTGTCCCAGGAGAGTTTTCCAGGATATGGGAATTTTAGTGCAAAATCTGGGAAGTCAAGCAAATGGAGACAGTTGCTCCCTCTTCCTCACATCTCCATCAGACTAGTTGGCCCATTCCCCTACCTGCTGTGAGTGGGGCTGGCAACCCCATTGCCCCACTTCTCTGAAGAATTGCCCTAGCCCTAACAAGAGCCACCTTGCTAGAAGGCTCCCACCCCCCACCCCCCACCCAAGAAAGGGCAGACCAAGGCCAAAAACTATAGCAAACCTAGGCCAAAAACTGGAAATGGAAGACAATAGGCCAGTTCAAAAGGCCAGCCCCTTCTGCAGAGAGCTACTTACTTCTAATGATAGAATTTGTAGTCCTAGCACGGTGGCTTATGCCTGTAATCCCAGCACTTTGGAAGGCTGAGGTGGGCGGGTCATTGAAGTCAGCAGCTCGAGACCAACGTGGCCGACATGGTGAAACCCTGTCTCTACTAAAAATACAAAAATTAGCTAGGCATGGTGGAGCGTAGCGGCAGTCCCAGCTATTCAGGAGACTGAGGCGGGAGAATCATTTGAACCCAGGAAGCAGAGGTTGCAGTGAGCCAAAATTATGCCAGTGCACTCTAGCCTGGGCAGTAGAGTGAGACTCCATCTAAAAAAAAAACGAAAAAAAGAACTCGTGGTCTAGAGTTTCCTCTTAGAATTAGACTAAAGCGAGTCTTCAGCTGAGACTATTAATATATTCTTGCCAACATTCCCTGCCGCCCCCCAGCCGTGCCCCGTGCTGGCTCCATTATTCCCATATCCTGAGAGTACTCCCGCAATAAATAACTAAACATGAATTCCCATCTCAGGCTCTGCTTCTAGGGGGCATCACCTAGGACAAGATCCAAACCTATTGTCTTCCATTTCCTTAACCAGTTATCCAAGACCATTTATTGACATTGGTCCACAGAATTCCAAGTGATCCGCAATTTTACCTCAGTCATTCACACACACACAAACACTCACGCGCGCACACACACACACACAGCTCTATATTGAGAAATGCATACATATAGTCATATGATACTCAGAAAATAAACAGAGCCAGTGAGCAAGCCAGGCGCAGTGTCTCACGTCTATAATTCCAGGACTTTGGGAGGCCAAGGCAAATGGACCACTTGAGGCCAAGAGTTTTAAGACCAGTCTGGCCAGCCTGGTTAAACCCCATTTCTACTAAAAGTAAAAAAATTAGCTGGGTGTGGTGGTGGGTACCTGTAATCCCAGCTCCTCAGGAAGCTGAGGCATGAGAATCCCTTGAAGAGGTTACAGTGAGAGATTGTAGCATTGCACGCCAGACTGAGCCACCGGGCAAGACGCCCTCTCAAAACAAAAAAAAAAAAAGAACCCATGAGCAAAAATGCAAGTACCAGGCCAGGCTTGGTGACTCACAACTGTAATCCCAGTACTATGGTAGGCTAAGGCAGCTGGATCACTTGAGGCCAGGAATTCAAGATCAGCCTGGGCAACAATATAGTAAGACCCCTATCTTCTACAAAAATTAAAAAACAAAATAACTTTAATGCAAATACCAAATAGCAGTTTCAACTTTTGTATGAAAAAGCAAATAAGGATTCAGTTGTATTCTTTGTCATATAAATTCTGACTTTCAAGTAGTACTTGGCTTCTAATTGCAAATATTTGCTGCAAATTTTTTAATGTACCCTAAAAATATTGACATCAAACAACCTCCAGTATGAAAAGGTATTTAATAAACATTGTAGAATATTTATACATACTTCTATAATTTATATATTATACATAAACTTGAGCAGCACAGGTATCTTGAGTATATACATAAATACATAGATACCATACATCATATATATATGTATATATACACACATCTATATGATATATGCACATATGATGTATAGTATCTATATGAGACATGCATATGTGATATGTATTATATATACACATATGTATTGTCTTATGTATACACAAATTTAACAGCATTTACTTGAGCAAAGAATGACTCATGAATCAGGCAGCACTCAGAACCAGGAGTGGTTATAAGAGCTCCACCCAGCAATGTGGGCAGGCAGTATTTACAGAAAGAAAAAGAGTGACAACCTGATTGGTTATAGCTCAGCATTTACCTTTTCTGGGCACGGTATGATGGGGCATTAGCCTTATATGGATGTTCTAATCAGTTGGCACCCTATGATTGGCTGAGGCTCAGCTACTTGTTAAAGGAATATACTCTTAGCCAGGTGTGGTTGCTCATGCCTGTGATCCCAGCACTTTGGGAGGCCAGGGTGGGCAGGTGACCTGAGGTCAGGAGTTCAAGACCAGTCTGACCAACATGGTGAAACCCTATCTCTACTAAAAATACAAAATTAGCCAGCATGATGGTGCATGCCTGTAATCCTAGCTGCTTGGGAGGCTGAGGCAGGAGAATTGCTTGAACCAGGAGGCAGAGGTTGCAGTGAGCTGAAATCATGCCGTTGCACTCCAACCTGGGCAACAAGAGCAAAACTCTTTCTCAAAAAAAAAAACAAGAATATACTGTTAAATTAGGTTGCAGTTTGCTATGTATGAGACAATTTTAGGTCAAACTTAATTTAACTACATACATATATGTATATGTAGTTAAATTATAAGTTATACTTACTGTTTCACATGTATAGGAATGCAATTGATTTATGTATAGCTTATATTTAGAACCTTGATGAATGCTCTTATTAATTCTATTAATTTGTATCCAGATTTTCTTGAATTTTATTTATTCATTTATTTTTTTGAGACAGTCTTCTCACACAGGCTGAAGTGCAGTGATGTGATCTCGGCTCACTGCAACCTCCACCTCCTGGGATCAAGCAATTCTCATGTCTCAGCCACCCGAGTAGCTGGAATTAACAGGCACACACCACCATGCCCAGCTAATTTTTGTATTTTTAGTAGATATGGGGTTTCACAGTGTTGGTCAAGGCTGGTCTCCAATTCCTGGCCTCCAGCTATTCGCCCACCTCAGCCTCCCAAAGTGCTGGGATTACAGGTGTGAGCCACCATGCATGGCCTGAATTTTCTATACAGAATCATATTGTCTATGATCAACGATGTTTTAATTTCTCCATTTTTAGTTGTCCCTTCTTTCCTTCCTTCCACACTTCCTCCCTTCCTTCCTCTCTCTTTTTTTCTTTCTTATAATGTTGGATAGGACCTCTAATTGATTGCTGATGAGTGGTAATAGGAAGAATTTATTGTCATTCCTGATTTCATAGGGAATCATTCTAATGTTTAATCATGAAATACTTGTTTTTGGTAGCTATCTTTTAATGAATTGTCTATCAGGTGATTTTCCTCTATATATTGAGATGAGCACAACCTTTAATATATTTATATAGTGAGTTACACTAATTGATTTTTCAAAGTTAAATTATCCTTCCATTTCTGAGTAAACTCACATTGACCATGATTTATTTATACAGAGCCAAATTATAATTATTAATATTTTCTTTAGAATTTGTACATCTATTTACATAATTTAATTCATCTGTAATTTTTCTATCTTATACTGATTTTTCTGTTTTTTGATATTGAGGTTATACTTGCCCTAAAAAATCTGTTGGGGAGTGTTCCCTCTATTTCTGTTATCTAGAAGATTTTATTTAAGATTGGAATAATCTGTTCTTTGAATATGTTGTAGAATTCACTAATAAAATCAAAATAATCTTAGCCTGTTGTATTTACCTGTTTGCTTGGTAGGTAAACTTTTAATTACCAATTTAATTTTTTTAACAGATATTAGAAAATTCAGGATTTCTAGTTCTTCAATCGATTTTGGTAAGTTATATTTTTCTAAGTCAACATTTTGTCCAAATTTTGAATGTATTAGTACAAAACTGTTCCTAGTTACTACTTTTAGATATCTAGTATGTCTTGGTTATGTTCTTTTTATTCTTAACACTCTTTATTTGTACTTTTCTCATATTTTCTTAATCAGTCTTACCAAAGGTTTGTCTGTTTCTTTCAGCTTTATCAAAAATAGCTATTCACTTTATTGTTGAATATTGTTTCTATTTCATTATTTTCTGTTTATATTTTCTTTCTTCAAATTTGTTCTGATTTTCTTTTCTTACCTTAAGTTAGATGTCTGCCTAGCTCATTGATTTATTCCTTTATTTTTCCTAATATAAGCTTTAAGCTTAGAAAGAGTTTAAGCACTATTTTAGCTTTATGTCACAAGCTGTGGTAGTAATATTTTCACTATCATTCAATTCTAAATATTTTCTATTTTGTTATGTTTGTATGACCCATGGGGTATTATTTTGAAGAATATATCTGATTTCCAAACACATTTACTTTAAGCTATTTTAAAAATTGATTTGTATGTTAATTGCATGATGGATGATGGTCAGAGAACATAGACCAACTGATAATGTATTTAAAATTGTTGAATTTAATGATTTCTTATCTGGAGTCTCTGGCAAAAAGTAAATAAATAAAAAGAAAATTGTTGAATTTGAAATATGGTCAATATATATAACTGTTCAGTGTATATTTAAGAGGACTATGTATTCGCTCATTGTTGGGTGGGAAATTCTATACATATAAATTAAATAAAAATTGTTTAGCTCAATTCTATAGTCTCACTTTTTTTTTTTTTTTTGAGACGGAATCTCACTCTGTCACCTAGGCTGGAATGCAGTGGCCCAATCTCAGCTTACCGCATCCTCTGCCTCCCGGGTTCAAGCAATTCTTCTGCCTCAGCCTCCCTAGTAGCTGGGACTACAGGCCCTCACCACCAAGCCTGGCTACTTTTTTGCATTTTTAGTAGAGACAGAGTTTCACAATGTTGGCCAGGCTGGTCTCCAACTCCTGAACTCGTTATCCGCCTGCCTCGGCCTCCCAAAGTGCTGGGATTACAGGCATCAGTGATGGCACCCAGCCTATTTTTTTTTTTTTTAACTGAGTCATCTACAAGTTATTGAGAGAGCTGTTAAATCGCTGTGATAGTGGACTTATCCACTTTGCCTATAATTCTGTCAGGTTTTGCTTTAAGTAGTTTGAGTCTATGCTATTAAATGCATACGGGCTTAGCATTATATCTATTCCTGATGACTTGAACTTTTTGTTATTATCAAGTAGCCATTATTATCCCTAATAATGCTTTTTAACTTAATGTCTGTTTTGTCTGATTTGATTTTATTTTTTAGAGACATGGTCTCAATTTGTCGCCCAGGCTGGAGTGCAGTGGTGTGACTTCAGCTCACTGCAGCCTCCACCTCCTGGGCTTAAGTGTTCCTCTTGCCTCAGCCTCCCAGGTAGCTGGGATTACAGATGCATGCCACCATGTCTGGCTAATTTTTGTATTTTTTGTAGAGAGCAGGACTCACTATATTGCCAAGGCTGGCCTTTAACTCCTGGGATCAAGTGATCTGCTGTCCTCTACCTCCCAAAGTACTGGGATTAAAGGCATGAGCCACTGCGTCCAGCCTATTTTGTCCAATTTTAATATAGCTACACAAGCTTTCTTTTGGTTTGTGTTTGCTAATTACATTTTTTCCATCTTTTTATTTTCGATCTTTCTGTAGTATAATGATTTCTGTTATGTCTCCTACAAACAATATGTAGTTTTTTAAAATACAATCTCTCAATCTGTGACTTAACTATCAAGTTTAATTCAAATTATACATATTGTGATCACATATAAATGGAATTATTTCTACCATTTTGTGTTGTTTAATCTTTTTCTTTCTTTCTTATATTTTCTTTCTTTCTTTATTTTTCTTTCATTCTTTCCTTTTTGCTTCATTTTTCCTCCTTCCCTACTTTTCCTTTTTCTTTTTTTTTCTTGAGTTGGGGTATCTGTCTGTCACCTAGGCTAGACTGAAATAGTAGTACAATCATGGCTCACTGCAGCCTCAAACTCCTGGGTTCACATAATCCTCCCACCTTAGCCTGCTGTGTAGCTGCGACTACAGGCACACACTACCATGCCCAGTCCTGACTTTTTAAATTCCATTTTTTTTTTTTTTTGCCTCCTACTTGGAAGTTACATGCTTTATTTATCTTATTTTAGTGGCTGCTGTTAAATTTCAATGTGCTTAATAACCTTAATATCTCCAATCTCCTCTTGCAAGGACTTATTTATTTCTTTAGAGATGAAGTCTTGCCATATTGTCTAGGCTGGAGTGCAGTGGCTATTCGCAGGTGCAATTATAGCACACTACAGTCTTGAACTCCTGACCTCGAGGGATCCTCTTGCCCCAGCCTCCAGAGTAGCTGGGACTACAGGTGCCTACCATAGCACCTGGCCCACTATGAGGACTTTAAAACATTTTAACTGTAGTCACCACTCTATCATTTTACATAGTTCATTTTTCAGTATTTTATTTCAGTCCTATTGCCAAAATTAGACATTTCTTTTTTTTTTTTTTAAAGTCTAGTCAAGTGAAGCAGTGGGCGTGGAGAAGGAACAAAGAAATCTGTAACTGGTTGTGATAAATTAGTTGTAAACACCACTGCACTCGGACCAGCCAAAATTAGACGTTTATATTTATATTTGTTGTTTAATAAAGACAGTGGTTGTCATGATGTGTCCATGTTCACCATTTCTTTGCTCAAAATACCTTCTTGCAGCTTAGATTTTTCTTTGATTTCTTTCCTCATCCCGAAGTATTAATAGATCCTTTAAATTTTAAGTTCTACAAGTGAGAGCCCATTATTGGTAAACTCAGGTTTCTGATGATCTGTGATACAGTTTGGCTCTGTATCTGCACCCAAATCTCATGATGAATTGTAATCCCCAATGCTCGGGGAGGGAAAGTGTGTAGCACTTCTCCCTTCACTCTCTCTCTCTTTCTCTCTCGGTGCTATCTGAAGATATGCTTGCTTTCCCTTCACTCTTTTGCAATAATTATAAGCCTCCCTGGCCATGCCTCCTTTACAGCCTGTGGAACTGTGAGTCAATTAAACCTCTTTTCTTTATAAATTACCCAGTGTCAGGTAGTTCTTTATAGCAGTATGAGAATAGACTAACACAATCTGATAGTGTCTTTATTCAAAAATTATGGCAAAATAAAAGTTCAGCTAATTGTACAATTCTAGGCTGACAGTTAATTTCTTTCAGGTCCCTGCCCATTTTTTTTTTTTTTTTAGAAGGAGTTTTGCTCTTGTTGCCGAGGCTGGAGTGCACCGCAACCTCCGCCTCCCAGGTTCAAGTGATTTTCCTGCCTCAGCTTCCCGAGTAGCTAGGATTTATAGGCATGCACCACTATGCCTGGTTAACTTTTTGTATTTTTAGTAGAGATGGGTTTTCTCAATGTTGGTCAGGCTGGTCTCAAACTCCTGATGTAAGGTGATCTGCCCGCCTCGACCTCCCAAAGTGCTGGGATTAGAGGTGTGAGCTACTGCACCCGGCCTTCTCTCAGCCCTTTGAAAATATTATACTGAAATCTTCAGACTTTCATTGTTGCTACTGAAAAGTATATTCATTTTTTTATGGCTGCCACAAATTACCATGACTTTATTGAATTAAAAGAGCACAAATTTATTGTTTCAAAGTTCTGTAGGTCAAAAGTCAGGAATCTCACTGGGCTAAAATCAAGGTGTTGGTCAGCAGGCTTTATTCCTTTCTGAAGGCTCTTGAGTTTGTTTCCTTGCTCATATAGGTATTGGAAGAATTGAGTTCTATGCAGTTAAGGGACTGAGGTCTGTTTCCTCACTGGATGTCAACTGAGGGCTAACTTTTACTCATAGAAGCTCCTCTCTGATCTTTGCACACAGCCTCCTACATCTTAGGATCAAATTCTTCCCATGCTGCCATATCTTTGACCCAGCTAGTAAGCATTCTCTACATTTTTTTTTAAGTTTATTATACTTTAAGTTCTAGGGTACATGTGCAGAACGTGCAGGTTTGTTACATAGGTATATACGTGCTATGGTGGTTTGCTGCATCCATCACTCCATCATCTACATTAGGTATTTCTCCTAAAGCTATCCTTCCCAATCCTCCCACCCCCTGCTATCCCTCCCCTAGCCCCAACCCCCATCCCCCAACAGGCCTCAGTGTGTGATGTTCCGCTCCCTGTGTCCATGTGTTCTCATTGTTCAACACCCACTAATGAGTGAGAACATACGGTGTTTGGTTTTCTGTTCTTGTGTCAATTTGCTGGCATTCTCTACTTTTAAAGACTTTAGTGATTAGATTGGACCCACCTGGATAATCTTCCCATCAGAAGGGTAACCTTAATTACTTCTGCAAAGTACTTTTTGCCATGTGAGGTAACATATTAATAAATTGAGGGTATTGAGGTATAAACACTTTTGCAGGGTGTGGGGAGGACATTATTCTGCCAACCAAAGAAATGGGCTGTCAGTCTAATTGTCTTTCGTTTGTAGATGATTTGGCTGTTCTCTCTAGCTGCTTTTAAGATCTGGCTGTTACTTTAGTATTTCTTCTTATTTATCCTTGTGAACATTGGCTCTCCTCCATTCTCTTTTAAAATTCTTATTAAGCACAAACTAGATCTTCCTTCACTCTTTCTTTCTCTCCTTTTTTTCTTAACAGGGTCTTGCTTTGTCACCCAGGCTGGAGTGCAGTTGCTCCATCATGGCTCACTGCAGGCTCAAATGCCTGGGGTCAAGCAATCCTTCAGATAATTGTGCATGTGTGTGCGTGCATGCATGTGTGTGTGTGTGTCTGTGTAGATGAGGGTCTCACTGTGTTGCCCAGGCTGGTCTTAAACTCCTGACCTCGAGTGATCCTCTCACCTTGGCCTCCCAAAGTGTTGGGATTATAGGATTGAGCCACTATGCTGAGCCAGCTAGATCTTTCAAATCTGTCCTCTCACTCTCAGCTCAGCTCTGTACCACAGGCCTCAAGCAAGTGTGTGAGGACACTTTAGCACCCATGTCCAAGCCTCATACCTGCAAATGGTTATCCACTGGCTATTCTTGATGCACATTCTGGCACAGTCCACCCTCAGGAGGAGGGATCCAAGAAAGTGATCTGATCAGGCCCTGAAAGTAGACTCAGAGCTGTTCAAGCAGGAAATTTGAGGGCTCCACACTTCTAGTGAGTGATTGAGGAATGAAGAGTGCTGACTCCAGATGATTCCAATCTCTTGGCCTTGTGGACTCCTCACCTTGTGACCATGGGCACAACGGAAGGAGGGCTAGAATGAGACCCTCCTAAGTTAGGAGCCTAAGGCAGGGAACCTCTCAATCCAGGGGTCCAAGGCAGATCCCCTCTTGCTCAGATCCAAGGGCAGTACCACATGAGATGACAAACATACTTCTTTCAAGAGGAAGAATGCTGGTAAGGTAAAGCTATCCTTCCCCAATCATAGAAGTGTTCTATGCAAGAAGTTGAGGATGGGAGGTCAGGAAAGTTTGGAAGTACAGAGAAATATGAATTTGAAAGTAGGCAAGAGATGTATGGTGAGATTAGCTGGCCTCTACATTGCAAGTGGAACTCTGTAGTCAACTTTGGGCATAGTTACAGTGGATTCAGCCCTTAAAAGGGCTATTCTCTCTACCTAAACAACTCTTCTGACTGCTCCTGATTTTCTACATCCCTTATAGTCTCAGCTTGAATTTCACTTGCTTTAGGAGACCTTGCCCCGAGCCCCTGATTAATCTATCCCTCTCCCTCTTAAATTTTTCCATAGAGTCTGTAGTTCTGTTTTTGTTATACCTAATCACACTTGTTAAGTTGTCCATGGTTGCCTTTTTGATTACTGAAGCTAAAAATGTTTGTGAAGACATTTTTCTTGTCCAGCATCATATCCCTGGACCCACAAAGTGACTGAAATACATCTGGTGGTCAATATATATTTGGTGAGCTGATAATATGTCCTCATGGTGTTTGAGTGGCATTGCTTGATATAGCTGAATCCAAACAGAATATCAGTTTTTTGATGTCCTTCCACTTCAAATTGTTTCATTTTACACATAATTTTTCAGAGCCAGTTAATCAGACAAAGGTGATTTATTTTCATATCTCAAGAACTTTATAATATTCCCTGAAAAATCTAAAATCATTCTGTTATCCTAATATTTTTATACTATCATCATTTTAGAAAATAAAAGGCTTGGATTATATACTAGAAAAATTTCTTCATTATATGCAAAATATTTATCACCACTAGTAAAGGAGATTAAAGAACATCTGTAAGAGGAAAGAAGATCCTGAAAGTGTTTCATTTGGTATCTACCTACCCCAACCCCAAGACATAAAGACAGATAAAGGCACTAAGATGCTAGTATGTGGCTAGTCCTTTCACTATCCCAGTCAGTCCATACAGATAACCCATGGACTATATTCAAGCCACTCTTTGAGCCACTGATGGTCATTATTTGGTTAGTTCACCTAAGGTAAGGCCATATCAGCTGTTAAAATGATGCAGAGATTAATCAACAGGGCTGCCACTTGTTAATGCCCTCCAAGGATACTGTGCAAAGGATCTCATTGGTTCTGATGAGTAATCTTGTGACTGTACATAACCCTTCGTGCATGTCCACAAATACTGGGGCATAGCCTGCATGCCACTAAAAATAACAAAGGTTTCAGGGCTGGAGACATTGTCAACCACACTGTCATGATCATCTACAGCTCCAGGACTTAGTGGTGGGGGACCAATATTTAACTGATGTCCCTGGCAGAAGGAGCCTGTAAGTACTTCAGCCTCAAACACATAGATCAGTTTATCTGCAGTAAAGGTTTCCTTGGCCTTCTCTGCTAGGCTTTTGAGGTTCTTGGTGAAGTATATGCCAACTCCATATTTTGGATCTGATAAAAGAAAAAAATTAAAAGATTATTATGATCTGGTGAATGATATTGCCAATTTGGATACTAATATCTATTCTCTCTCTAGTCTTCCAAATAATTACTTCCTCCTGGTTCTGAGTCCCTGTTTCTATAGCAAAGGCAATCAAAATTGTTCCTTGAAACAAATTATCACTGACACCATCAACATAATATTAACTTACATTCAAATATACCATTAGGGCTGGATGCGATAGCTTATGCCTATAATCCCTGCACTTTGGGAGGCCATGGCAGGTGGATCACCAGAGGTCAGGAGCCTGGACAACATGATGAAACCTCATCTCTGCTAAAAATACAAAAAATTAGCCAGGCATGGTAGTGGGCACCAGTAATCCTAGCTACTCAAGAGGCTGAGGCAGGATAATCGCTTGAACTCAGGAGATGAAGGTTGCAATGAGCCGCATGCCACTGCACTCCAGATGGAGCAAAACTCCATCTCCCCCTCCAAAAAAATACCATTAGTGTTCATAGAGAAGTCAATGGTTTTCAAAGTATTGCGCATTGATTAGATTAAGTTATCTGTGATCTGGGTAGTAACTCCACTTAAAAGACAAAAGATCTGAGATTCAAAGAGCTTAGATTCAAGTCAATATTATCAACTAAGTAGCTGACAGAGGATAATAGAAGGAAGGTTCTGTTTCCATTAGAACATGGTGTGACTTCTACGCACTACATATAGGGATATTTCTAGAACTCTCAAGAAGATGGTTTAAAAATAGCGTCTAATAAGAGAGTGCCTCCTAACCTCATGAACAGCATTACAAGAAAAATATGTAATCGGGGCGCGGTAGCACACACCTGTAATCCCAGCACTTTGGGAGGCCGAGGTGGGTGGATTGCTTGAGCCCAGCCTAGGCAATGTGGCAAAACCCCATCTCTGCAAAAAATACAAAAATTAATCCTAGCTACTCAAGGAGGCTGAGGTGGGAGGATCAATTGAACTTAGGAGGTTGAGGCTGTAGTGATCTGTGATTGGGCCACTGCACTCCAGCCTGGGTGACAAAGCAAGACCCTATCTCAAAAAAAAAAAAAAAGAAAAAAAGAAAAAAATATGTGAAGGGGAATGTGGACTATATAAAATGTCAGTGTGCATACTTCATTGTTTGGGTAAAGCACTCCTGAATTTGCAAGGACAGAGGCATTCTAGTCACCAGGAGGGTATTGTGTACTCTGCATGGATTGGCACAATACCTCATGAAGAATTTCCAGGTGCATTTTTATCTAGGTCCATGCTCACCAGACAATTTTCCACCCATCAGGCACTCTGGGGACTATAATACTAAGGAGGATGTGCCCTATTCCCACCATGAGAAATGAGCACACATTCTGACACATTGCCTGTGATCTGTATTATCTTCTTTGGGATATTAAAAACACTCAGGAGGTTGAGGGCCAAATTCTGGACCTCAAAGTAATCCCTGTTCAATGCCCTTTCTGACTCACTTAGAGGAGAAAAAATTATATCTTCTTTGATGCCATATTATCCTTCTTTTCTTCCCTTTTTTTCCTTTCATTTCCTCTCTCTCTTTCTTCTTCTTTTTTTTTTTTTTGAGACAGAGTCTTGCTCTGTTGCCCAGGCTGGAGTGCAGTAGCATGATCTAGGCTCACTGCAGCCTCCGCCTCCTGGTTCTAGTGATTCTCCTGCCTCAGCCTCCTGAGTAGCTGGGACTACAGGCACATGCCACCATGCCTGGCCAATTTTTGTATTTTCAGTAGAGACGAGGTTTCACCCTGTTGGCCAGGCTGGTCTCGAACTCCTGACCTCAGGTGAATCACCCACCTCAGCCTCCCAAAGTGCTGGGATTACAGGTTGTGAGGCACTGCGCCCAGCCTCTCCCTCTCTTTCTTTATGTGGGTCTTAACCAAACACTTTTAGGCTCTAGAGCAGCACTGAACAATAAAAACATACTACAAGTTGCACATGTGATTTAAAATTTCCAGGCTGAGTGGCTCATGTCTGTAATCCCAGTGTTTTGGGAGACCAAGGCAGGAGGGTCGGTGGAGGTCAGGAGTTTGAAACCAACCTGGGCAACACAGTGAGACCCAATCTCTACCAGAAATAAAAAAATTAGTCAGGTGCTGTGGCACTCACCTAGAGTCCCAGCTACTCTAGTAGCCACATTTTAATTAATTAATTAATTTATTTATTGAGACAGAGTTTCGCTTTTGTTGCCCAAGCTGGAGTGCAAGGGCATGATCTGGGTTCACTGCAGCCTCTGCTTCCCAGGTTCAAGCAATTCTCCTGCCTGAGTCTCCTGAGTAGCTGGGATTATAGGTATGTGCCACCATGCCTGGCTAATCTTGTATTTTTAATAGAGACAGTTTCTCCATGTTAGTCAAGCTGGACTCAAACTCCTGACCTCAAGTGATCCACGCCCCCACCATGCGTGGCCTGCCACATTTTAAACAGTTAAAAAAATAAAAATAAAACAGGTGAAATTAACATTTTTATTTAAGCCATTCAAGATGTTATTTTAACATGTAATCTATATTTTTAAAAGTATTAGATATTTTACATTCTTTCCTTTTGTAATAGGTCTTTGAAATCTGGTGTGTATTTTATATTTACAGCATCTTTCAATTCAGACCAGGCACATTTCAAGTGCTCAATAGTCACATTTGGCTAGCAGCTACCATATTGAACAGTGCAGCTCTGGAAATTCAAAAGTGAGTAAGATATGATCCCTGTTCTCAACATTTCACAAAGGGAACTCAGATAAAATATAACACAATTTATGTGGCAAGACAATATTTTGAGATAAAAATATTTCTAAAGAGAAATACTTTTATCTCAAAATATTACCTTTCCAGGGAGTTTCTTCTTGTTCTTTGTTCTTCAACTTATGGAGTACCTGCTACTTTTTTTTTTTTTTTTTTTTTTGAGACAGAATCTCGCACTGTCTCCTGGGCAGGAGTGCAATGGTGCTCACTGTAACCTCTGCCTCCCGGGTTCACACAATTCTCCACCTCAGGCTCCTGAGTAGCTGGGATTACAGGTGCACACCACCACACCTGGCTAATTTTTTGTGTTTTTAGTAGAGGCAGGGTTTCACTATGTTGACCAGACTGGTCTCTAACTCCCGACCTTGTGATCCGCCCGCCTCAGCCTCCCAAAGTGCTTGGGATTACAGGCATGAGCCACCACACCCATCCCCTCGCTACTTCTTATTAAGGTCGAAAAGGATAAAGTTGAGAACAAAGTCTATACATATATATATATATATATATATATATATATATATATATATATAACTGCATGTATCTATACGTTTGTGTTTATGAGTGCATATTTATATATATAATAATATAATTATTTTTAATTCACAGAGGAGAATATGGTCTTGAAATTCCAGCTCTCCAAGTTAGCTTTTCTGAGAGGAAGAGGGCTTTTCGAACCAACAGCTAAAAACCAGAAGGATTCAGAGCATGGGATTTTTATCATTAACGACAGAGCAAAGAGTAATAAAAGATATTCTAAGAACATTTTTCTCATTTCAAGACAAATGAAAGTTCTTTCTAGCTAGTAGGAAGAGAAGTATAAGTGATGTGACTAGAGCTCTTGGGGGAGCTTGGGAAAGGGCTGCCTTCACTACCCCCACTCCCTTGAGAGCCCTGGGAGTCAAGATGGGGCAGAACAATAGAAATCTCAGAGAAGAACAATTGGAGTGACTCTCAGAGCAGACAGGACCCTGGCCTGACTCTGGTGGGTACAGTCCCTCATCGAGCCTCATCACCTAAGTGGAGAGCAGCAATGGCTAAGGAAGTCTCGGGAACAGGTGAGGACCACTACCCAAGACCCTGCATTCAGCTTGGAGGATACACATGCTCAAAAATTTCCTGTGCTGCAGAAGGAACACATATATGGCCTGAAAAGGAGTTTCTTCAGCATGAAAAAGACACAGAGTAGCCTGTGCAGACACTGCCTGAGTGCAAAGGGCACAGGAGAGAGCTGATGACCAAAGCTTGGGTGGTTTATCACGCAGAGGACAATGGGAGACACAAGCCAGACAACTCTCCCCACCATGCCTCTCCCAGCAAAGAGAAAAGAGGAGAAAAGGGGCCACATTGCAAGAACTGAGTTTCAATCTTGAAGGGACTATGAAAACTCTTAAAATGACGGAGTTCACCTTGAACTGTCAAGATTCAAATTCTCCACATCTGTGGACGTGGGGAACATGAGAGCTGGGTAAAGTTCTGTTATAGAGCCATAAAGGAAATTAGTTCTATGCCTGAGCTTTGTAGGACTATAGATTTTATTACTTATTAAAGTTATAGATGTCATAACAAAGGAATGGAGGAATGCAGGAGCACAGAAGAGGAAGCTATTTACCAGGCCTGCAGGCCTGCAGGAAAGGTGCCAACCAGGCGATGTCATTTGTACTATGTCTTGAAGAAAGAATAGGGGTTTGTAGCACTGAAAAGGGCAAGGAGGGAAGTCTCTCCACAGACAACAGTATAGAGGCATGAAAGCATACAGCATGTTTAGGGCACTCTAAAAAGTTAATGGCTGGAGTCTTGAGGAACATAGTGGGTGATGACTGCTGAAATAATGTGGGAGCTAGGGCCTTATATTCTCTGCTAAGGAGTTTGGGTTTTCATCTTGTAGGCAACTGGGAATACAGATATTCAGCAATAATGTAATTTTTGGCATGATAATTCTGGTGGTAAAGAATAGATTAGGTAGGAGTGTGTTTTGCGGCAAGGAAAGGCCCTGGTAATAGTCAAGGCCTAAAGGCAGATGAACTAAGGCAGTAGGAATAGGAAGTGAAACTGGGCTGAGATCTGCAAGAGATTGAATCACTAGGACTGGGTGAATGCCTGGATATAAGGTTGAGGGAAAAGGAGAAATGGAGGATGATAATGTTTCAGACTTAGGAAACCTGGTAAGTAGATGGTGATGACGTTAACTAGGTTAGGGCGAATCAGAAAACAAAGGGCATATTTCTTAGGGAAAATCATGGCCAAAAAAAGAGATCAATTTGAGGTACCTATGGGACATCTGGGTAACGATGTCTAAATGAGAGTCAGATATATAAACCTGTAGGTCAGGAGAGAGGTAGGGAGTTAGAGTCAGAAATTCATAAGCCATCATCATTGAGATAGGAGTTGAGACCATGGGAATAGGTGCCATCACCAAGGGGGACATTGTAGAGGAAAAAGAAAGAAGATAAAGAATGAGCAGCAGATGAACTCATGAGATTATAAATTATAAGAGCAAGAACTCTAGTTTTTTGTTTACGCTCTATTTCTAGTTTTTTGGATGCCGCAATTGCAGACGAATTTTTGATGCCCACAGGCTGGGAGACTCCCGGCGAAGGAGTCAGACAAGTCGCCAGCGCGACTCTTTTGGCCGGCACGGCGTTTCTCGGTGCAGAGTGTATGGGACTGGATGCCCTTTTAGTCGGGCTTGGCTGGTCCCATCCCCACAAGGAGAACAGCAATTGGAAGCGCTGAGGACTGAGAACAAGCAGAGCTGAACCCAGGAAGGCCCAGC
>CAUYQU010001267.1:0-28638 GCA_963574635.1 Cheracebus regulus
TGCCCAGCTACTCCGGAGGGTGTGGGCGAATACCTGGTGTTGCTGGGGTTGTGGTGGTTGCAGTGTGCTAATATTACACAACTGCCCCCCCTCCTGGGCAACCGAGCAATAATGTCTATAAAAAAAAAAAAAAAAAAAAAAAAAAAAAGGCAGAATCAACAGGACCCACACTGTGATTAGGATTCATACATAAAACAAACAGAGGAACTAAGATCAACTTCAAGGTTTCTGGTTTAATGAACGCCACCAGCATCCACCCAGCCATGGGAGATAAAGAACGAAAGAAAGAGGAAAACCAGATTGGAGGAGAGAGAATCATAGATGGATAGACTCTGAGGGCCTCCGGGGACACTGAGGCAGATGTGTCCAGCAGGCAATTGACAAAACAGAAAAGATACTCTGGTAAGCTCTGTCCTCTCGCCATAGGTTGAGAATCCTGGTCCAAAAGTTGTGTTGAAACCAGGAGAGTGATTGAGACCCCCCCAGTGAAGAGCATAAAGAAAAGGTGAAAAGGGCCAAAGAAAACCTAAGAAATGTCAGCCTTTATAGAGGCAGAGAAATCTACCAATAAGATTGGGAGGAAAACTGAGAATGAACTCTGTCATGCAAGTAAACAAAGCGTTTTAGTAATAATCAGGGAAATGGTCAAAAAGGGGCATCAAATTGAGAAATCATGGATAATGAGGGCAGATTTTTTTCACTCTCTGCTCTTATCACTTTCAAAGTCCTTAGGACACTTAGAACATCAGTCAAGGTCAACTATGATTCATGCCAACTATATATTTCCCCAAAGTATTCCCCACTTCTTCCTTAGTCTGTTTTTTCCAGTGATGCCTTCTCCTCTCTTCTGATGAAGTCTCAATCTTCTTTCAAAGTCCACTAAAAAATTATCTCTTTCTTGAAGTCATCCATGACTGAGATGTCTCCCAATCAGATCTTCAGTGACTTTTGCCAGGAACTTTACTACCAGTTGTAGCTCTTCCTCTCAAAAATGTGAAAAGTCTTTGGGATAAAAGCACTTATCTTTAAATCCCCAGTGACTAGGACAAGAAAATCTAATTGCCAGCAGTTAATGCCTCACCAACATGTTGTAATATATGACGTGTTTTTTACATGTGGGCTCTCATTTAAATTCTTAAAACATATCCATTAGGTCAGATAACATCATCCCACTTTGCATTGGAGGAAACCAAATTCAGATAGGATATATGCCATTCAGTGACAATAGGATATATGCCATTCAGTGTCAAGACGTTACTAAATACTGATAATGATAAAGAAAAATTATTTCTCCTTAGCAGCAAGTACTCAAACTTTTTAACTGAGAAGATGTATTCATTTCTATTTCTGCTATAAAAAAAATTAGTAGTCTAAGTGCAGTGTCTCATGCCTGTAATCCCAGCTCTTTGGGAGGCTGAGGTAGGTGGATCACCTGAGGTCAGGAGATCCAGACCAGCCTGGCCAACATGGTGAAGCCCTGTCTCCACTAAAAATACAAAAAATTAGCCAGGCGTAGTGGCATATGCCTGTAGTCCCAGCAACTCCAGAGGCAGAGGCAGGAGAATTGCTTGAACCAGGGAGGTGGAAGTTGCAGTGAGCCAAGGTCACGCCACTGTGCTTCAGCCTGGGCAACAAAAGGGAAACTCCATCTCAAAAAAAAAAAAAAAAAATAGTGCAGACATGGTGGTTTTAAACATGTAGACACACCTGATAGCAATCAATTAACTTAGGCATCCCCTGTATGGCAGGCACACCTGGTGCATGATAGACACACCTGATAGCAATAACTTAAGAAATAAGGGTTGCCTCCTGGAGTTGCCCAGGGCAGGTGCTAAGTCAAAGTGCTATATAAACTGCATTCTTTTTGCAAGCAGCTATGGTTCTACCATTCAGTTTGCCACTACTGGACCATCCCTATATGTAAGTTCCCCCAAATAAAATCTTATGTCTCATTTCCTGACTCCAGGTCTCTTCCTCAGTATCTTGAAGCTGGTACCATCCCTATTAAAGTTAATAGGGGTCTGAGATGACAAACAACATAAATTTCTCTTAAAATGATTAGGTTAGAGGCCCAACACAGGTCTAGGTGGCAAACACCAAGTAGTCACAGGCTCTGCCTCTTGCTGGAGGCTCTAGTGAGGCTCCAGTAGAGGCTCTAGTGTTTCCTTCCCTTTTCCGGCTGCTAGAGGCTACCTCTATTCCTTGGCTCATGATGATCTTCTCCATCTTCAACCAGCATTGTCACTGTTCTTTGACCATTCCTCTGTAGTCATATCTGCCCATGACAACAGCTGGGAAAGTTTCTCTTCTTTTAAGGACCAATGTGATTAGATTGTTCTCACCAGGTAATTCGGTATAATCCACCCATCTCAAGGTCTTTAACTCAATCACGATTCTAAAGTCCCTTATCCTACGTAAGGAAACATATATACTGATTCCAGAGATGAGGATATGGACATCTTTGGGAGGCTGTTAATCTGCCTACCACAGAAGACTTTTCCTGGGCTTTATTTTATTCTTAAAATGTGAAAAAGATGAAGGATAAAATAAAGTCACTTTCTCCAGATCTCAGGTACCTTACATTAAGAAGTAAAATACTTTTACATTTTATATAGTTGTTCAGATACTTTTTAATGGAAGCTTGGAACCAGTGAGGACATTGTAACACTGTGCTCAAATGTCTCCCAAATCTACAGGTCAGATGTGACATATGGCCTAAGTGCCACATGCATATTTCCAAATGCCTTCATGTGACTATGAGCTTCCTAACACAAACTATGTTTAAACAGCTGCACATAAATCCCAAACACGGCAGTTCTAAAACCAACTGCATCATTCCACAGTCCTATTCTCTTCCTCCATTTCCAAACTCCACTTAGAAGTGTCATCATTCCCTCAATCCTCTAAAACTATGATTAACCTTAGCTCCTCTTACCTCTTCATCCCACACAGCTAATGCACCAATAAATCCTACCATTTCTACTTTAGGTCTGTATCTGGAATTTGGCGTTTCTCCCATTGCCAGTTTTTAAAAAAATTATTATTAAAGTGTATAAAATTCATTTTATACATGGGAAAGGTTCTCTCTCTCTCTCTCTTTTTTTTTTTTTTTTTTTTTTTTTGAGATGGAGTCTCTCTCTGTTGCCTAGGCTGCAGTGCAGTGGTGAAATTTCGGCTCACCACAACCTCTACCTCCCAGGTTCAAGCAATTATCCTCCCTCAGCCTCCTGAGTAGCTGGGATTTCAGGCACCCACCACCACACCCAGCTAATTTTTGTATTTTTACAATATTTGGCCAGGCTGGTCTTGAACTCCTGACCTCATGATCTACCTGCCTTGGCCTCCCAAAGTGCTGAGATTACAGGCGTGACCCACTGTGCCCGGCAGTCCTCTTTTTTTTTTTTTTTTTAAGGACCAATGTGATTAGATCATGCCCACCCAGGCACTATGAGGCATAAAACTTATTTTATACCTGAATAAGTTTCAGTAGGATCCTAACTTATTTCTCTTCACCAGTTCATTCTTCTTTTTTGCCCGGCCTTCCCTGTGCTACCAGCATTAACTTTCCAGAAAGACAAATCTGATCATACCTCTTCTGAAGAACCTTCTGCAAGTCCTCATTACTTATACAAAAGTACCTAAGGAAAACAATTAAAAAGCATCCTCCAAAGCACATGCGGGAGGGGGAGACAACCCCTCTCTTCTTTTCACCCCATGTATCTGTCACAAGTGCTGTGCGACTAAAATCCCTGATGATCTTTATTTCCTTGCCCAGGAAAAGACAAACTGTCTCTTAATGCTAAGTCTGAAACTTGGACAAATGTGTCATTTTCTACTAGCTCTTCTACAGGCACACAGCCATACAGAATTTCAGACCCATAAACACCCCAAAATTTTTGGATTACAAAAACAGCAAATATATGTAAATCAGCAGTGCCAAATGTCTATACAGGGAATAACTCTCCCCTAGCCCTTACTTATGAGCCCACACAAGAAAAAGGAGGGCATCCCAGGGCTTGTTTATCCTGGCTCCCAATGGACTGGTTAGGAAGTATGCAAAGCCAATAATGACTAATGTCCTCAAATATTACTTATTACTCATATAGCATGATCACAATAAATACTCAGAGGCCCACACACTATTTGTTTGTTTTGCTGTTTGAACCACAATTTAATGTCTATTCAGTGTGGCATCTCCATAAAAGAACTATTAGCTTACTGAGCTAAACTATATTTAAAGAGCAGTCAATTCTATGGATTCTTTGCTCTTAATTTGCAGCTAAGTTCCAATTAAACCTGGGATGTATTTAATCAAGTTAAATTGCAGAGTGTTGAGTTAGAAATAAATTTAAAATGACTGTCTGGAAGCAGTTAGACGATGACTTCACTGATCCTGATTAGAGAAGGATGTAGAGATACTTGTAATTATAGAGCATAAATCAATACTCTTTCTATGAGAAGGTACCACTATATATGTCTAGACAACATGTATTTATTGAAGGCTCACTGCCTGGGCATTGTGGAGATCTTTAAATATATATACAACACAGTTGATGCCAGTAAGAGTTGAGACTGCAGAGAGCGTGCTTGTTGAGGGATATATCAATGATGCCAGAGACAGCTGAGGTAATTGCTATTGCCATGATGATCAGCTGGCTAAGAGCAAACCAGGTTGTTTGATGATTGGTCTTATTTCCATCATGTAAGGAATAACAGCACTTGCCCCTTTTCACCTTTGTAAGTCAGTTATACAATGGCTAACATCCAGAGAATGCCAAATGTGTTCCAACACTGTTTGAAAGACTGCATACATATAAATTTATTCAGTCTTCACAACATCCCTCAAAAGTAGGTATTGTTATTCCCATTTTGCAGATGAAGAAACCAAGGCACAGATAGTTTAAGTTATATGCTTAAGGTCACACAGCACTTCCATTGGTGGACATGGCTTTATGAACTGTTCATATCTTGTTATATAATTCTGATGATTAGAGAATCCTTCCTATATTAAGTTCAAGTCTGCCTTTAACTTCTACCCAGCTGGTCATGGTTCTATCCTCTAGATCCAAACAAAATAAATATAACTGTTTCTCCTCATGTCAGTCCTTCAATATTTGAAGAGAGTGGTCGTATCTCTTCTCCAGTCTTCTTTACTCTAGGCTAAGAAACCCCAATTCCTGAAACCATTTCAAAGCTATCTAGTTTGGAGAGATCCTCACTCTGCTATTATCTGAGTGGTGGACACTTGGCTCTCCTTGTGCAAACAACCAGAAAGTCTCCCTAGTTAGCATTAAACAGACCATCCCCAGCTATAAAGTGGATGAGAGAAAAGTCATTTTTATAGATGATGTTTCTTTGCCCTACTTACCCCATTCTTGAACTAGCAAGACCCATAAATACATTATCATATTTAATAAAAATAGCTCGTGTCCATTATGGCTTATTACCTACCAGTCACTACTCTATGATTTATGTTTGAATTTGCCTAATTATCATAACAAATCTATGGATTAGATACTATTTTTATTTCTGTTCTGATGAAGAAACAGGCATGGAGAAGTTATAACTTGATGCTATATTCTATCTCATATGACCACAATGAATAGCTATTCATAAGGAATAGTACCAGAGAAGTACCATAGTGTCTTGAATAAGGAAATATTTAAGGAACTAATAGAGTGTGGTCTTTAATAGGCTCTTAAACTTTGTGTTTTGTGTTGCAGCAACATCTTGCTTCATGAATATCTCACACAATTCTCAGATTTTAAGTTGTGTATAGCAAGAATGAAACACCTCCTCAGACTCAGATGAGACCAACCACTCATGGACCACTAGTCAATTTCCATCAGACTGACTGATCAGAATCTGCCCCAGTGATGGGCCATGATTCAGCTAGAGAATGAGCCTCAGGTTAGTGGGGAACAGGCTGTCAGCCAGGAACAGTTTTGTAATGTGGATATGAAATGTTTGCCTTTGCATCTAGGCTTCCTCAAGTCTGTTTCATGATAGCAAGAGTGGCATTTTGTTGCTGCAAGACATTCAATATCCTGTAAACAGTATGTGTGTATGTGTGTGCGTGTGTGTATGCAAGTCTGGCCTTTGTAGTTACAGTGTCTTATTTCACCTACAATGATGAGCTTTTAAAGTGAAAACATTCCCGTACGTAGGCACAATTCTGACCTCACAGCATGAAAGCATAGGGAAAAAGACCAGAATTCTAAAGATGAGTCCCTGGAATAAAAAGTGAGCATGGAGAGTGTTGAAGGTGATTAAAAAATGAAGTTAGAGGTAGGAGGAGTATGGAGAGAGAGAAGAAAAGGAGAAAAAATTGGACAATCCTAGAACCAGAGAAAAGGGTAGTAAAATAAAACCCAGATCCTAGAAACACAAAATGTCAGGTTCCTAAACACACAGCAAAACTCCAGTGCCCACAGGGCATGTGGCATGATCTTGGGGTGGGTTAGATAAAAACTTCAGATGATGGCAAATGTACAACGTGGCTGAAAGAGGATGCAGAGAAGACTCTCCTACCCATAGAATGGTCAGCCCAGGACTCCAGCCTATTATCTCTGTTGGTTTTAGGTGAAAGCCTGCTACTTAAATCAGTGGGGAAAGAAGTTTTCACATGGTAT
This sequence comes from Cheracebus regulus, assembly GCA_963574635.1. Taxonomy (NCBI): domain Eukaryota; kingdom Metazoa; phylum Chordata; class Mammalia; order Primates; family Pitheciidae; genus Cheracebus; species Cheracebus regulus. The sequence goes on from CAUYQU010001267.1 coordinate 6,633, forward strand.
TAACTAAGTGCCTGCCAGGTGACATGATGGGTTGTTTTCAGCCAAGGCAGAACAGTAGTAACCATGTGTCCTCCCAATCACCATTTGGTAGGAGACCCACTGGAGCCTCCACTCCAATATGGCCTTTACCCCCAGGTGCACACATCTTCCCATTTTCCTTTTCCTCTGGCTCTCATTGTTCCCTTCCCTGTCACCCAAGAAGAAATGCTCCTCATGGGGATGTCATATCATAGACATTTTCATGGTCTGCCAAAAAAGGGAAAGCCACCCTTTCCTCCTGAACTGTGCCTATCAGCATTGTCTCCATTGCTTGCTCTGGATGGATACCACTGGTGTTGGGTGACTCCAAATGCCGTGCAATACATTTCTAGGCAAGACGAGCATATTCCACTTTGCCTGGAGACATCTGATCTTTCAATACATTGAGCACTCAGCAGAGCTGCACTATGCAAGAGGGAATTGCATCTGTTTCTTTTCATGGCCACCCAAGGCCAGCAATCATTTCATCTCAGGGCCCAAGCTGGCCAGCTGATAGGGGAATTGAGAACAAGCTAGGATCTGCTCCCTGAATCATCCGCCAGCTGTCTGCACAGCCTCGAAGGCAGACCTGACCTGTTTTCATGACAAACCATGATGTTAGAAGAAGGGAAATCCAGCTGGGTGAGTCAGTCCCAGATGGGCTCCTTAGCAGCATCTGGAGGCTGCAACCTCTGGGCTGCACATGGAGCACGCTCGGTCTGGAAGTCATCAGGAGAATATAAGCCCAGAAAACTCTGATGTCATCTTTAAAAGGGCGAAAAGCTGACCCTAACACAACTATCCCAAACTATACACTTCTGGTTGACCCAAATTTTCCAGCATATGCACTAATCTTTTCACCATGGCCATATTTGGAACCATCTGTGTGGCGCCAAAACACACCAGTGAGATGCTGCCAAGCTTAACTGCAGCCATATCCAGCTGTTTGTTGTAGGCTCCAGCTAACCTTTACCAGCTTATTTCGATGTAAGCTGGGGTTGCAGGGCCAGCTCTTTTGCACATACTTGACACAAAATGGATGCTAAATATTGGCATCAGGAGAGGCCTCTGGGATGTGATCAGCAGGTCCCCTCTATGTGTGGGTGGGAGCCACTGAGCATGTGCCCACACCTGAGTTCAGATTACTGCATGTTCCATCCACCTGCTGGTTCTTCCTTTTTGCAGGAGACCCACTGGAGACTCAGCACTACACAGGAGGCCCACTGGCCCATCTGTCCTTGTGAAATTAACCTTGCTGTATTGACTGTTCCAGGGCTGAGGCACAAGTAGAACCTGGCAATCATCTTTTCAAAGTTGGCAATTTGAAGTTACCAAGTAATTTCAAAGCAATGATAGCAAATTTGCTGCAAAGGGAAAGGGCAATCTGCTTTTCCTTTTCTTTTCTTCCTTCCTTTTGTTTAATGCAGATTTTCAGGCTCTGTCTTAGCCCCATTGATTTCGTTTTAATAAATTCTTAACTATTTAGTTTTAATAAGCAGATTAGTAAACACTGGTGTAAAATGGCCTAAAACGTTTTTCTTAGTTTTGATCTAGTTATAAGCTTATAATTGCAGGTACAAACTTGGGTCTATAATTCTCTGATTGTTTTATTCCCTTGACTGGATTGACATTCTCCTTTCCCTTTGCCTCTTTGTAATGGTTCAGGCATGAGAAAAAGTTGTGCTTTCATTACTGTTGTGGTTTTGCAGGTTAAGTATGCATGGATGAGGTGACCAGATGTCTGCACTTGTGCTTTCTCATTTGTAAAAACAAGCTCCTAGAGCTCACCTCAGACCATCATGTATCCATAGAAGCTTTCATTTCAACAGTTAAGAGAAAATACTGGCAATCAGTAAGTTCCAGAAATTGAGAATTTATTAAGAATATTATGGCACATCCCTCAATTCAATACTTTGCAGCTTTAAAATTATATTTGCAAATTTTGCATACATAAGCTCTTCGCATGGTAAACATCTATAGGATATTAGCTGAAAAAAATAGTGTATAACATTTTATGCATCATATCTGAACTACTTAAAATATGCATGAAAATATATTGTAAATAGACTCACTAAAATATTAACAGTGGTTTTCTCTGAGTAGGATTTTTTATATTTTAATATAATTTTTTAGATTAAAAAATTATACAGTGACTATATTAGTAACTTTTATATTAAAGTGTCAAAGGCTATTCAACAAATTTTAGATGGATATTATAGGAATAAAATGAGATAAATGGAAAGCAGCTAAAAATATGTGGGTGAGCATTGTTGTTTTGTGGTAATTCAACTACAGGGGAAACAGTAAGAAAGTTTTAATTGAAAAGTTATTCAAGAACAGATTGCATTTTCTTCATTGATGGGTGATAGTTACATGCTAACTTACACATCACCCCAGCTCTTCTTCAAGCAATGATGTCAGTTCTTAGAGCACTTTGGTATAGAATAGTAATGTACCTTAGAGGTGAAGAATGCTCTATCTCAAGCCCCTGACATCCATTGGATTAATTCACGTTGTCCAAAATCACTCCTAGGTAAGTGCACAGGTATTTTGGCCCATGAATGTGTACCATCATGCCCTGATGCACTCTCCCTCCCTGGTGCAGCCCTGGCTTTGGTTATCATCCGTTGGCTCTTTGAGCGGTGGAGAAATCTGGTTTTGGGTGAGCTGTGGATGTCTCACAGTCCTCAGAGCTCTCCTCAGCACTGGTGTGAACCTGTCATGGGCACGGCCACTTTGGGAGATGACATTTGCCCAGGCCAGATGCTCAGGCCTAATCTCATTTCCTCTTCTTTCATGTCTCCCAAGGAGTGTAATCCCAGTCGCTAAATATAAACTGTATCATCTTAAAATACATATCCTCTTCAGCCAATGTTTTTATTTTTCTGCTAGATGATATTACCAAAGTTTCTATTAATAATGATGAGGCCAAGTGGCTGAACAGGACTCTCTACCTCTCTACCAACGGAGGCACCAGGCCTCAATGTGGGTGGATATGAGTTGGCCCTTTATTTTTCTCTGGGAATGGCCCACAAGACTTTGTCAGATGGACCTAGCCATCTAGGACCACACGTGACTGCTCCTTCTTCTTGTTATATTGCAACCAGCCTTGACCCTCATCATTGCACCTGAAGAGAAGAATCCTTGAGAGACATACTGAGCAAGGTGGGTTGAGTAGGAACACCACAAACCTGGCTAGACCCCAGCTATCCAACATGGCAGTTGCCTACAATTTCTGGTTCTCACCATCAAATATCATACTAACCCTTCTTAATACCAGAAAAATGCAAACGCTGGAGCAACCTAATGGCCCATACTGTGCTGCGTCCTTTCTCTGGCAGTGCCTGGGGAACACAGGGAAGAACTTGATACTCATCCTCACTGATCTCTGCCCACACCATCCAAGAACCTCTAATAAACCCTGCTTACTCCAATCCTAATAATAGCCACATCATATTGAGAGCTTGCTATGGGCCAGCACTTCAAACACATACAACTAATTTTCATAACAACCCTTTAAGGTAGACATCATTCTGTTTAACAGATGTAGAGACCAAGGCTCAGAAAGATTAAGAGACCAGCCCAAGTATATTGCTCAACAGGTAGAATATAGATTCAAACACAAACCCACTAGAATCAAATTTTCCCAAGCCACTTGACTTTTTCCAATTCCAGTGTACCGTTTGCAAGCATTTTAAACACAATTTCATAACTTTCCATGTTCCAAGGGCAGAGGAGGCAGATCAAGTATGTGCCACACTTATTCAACACTGGCTCACTCTACACGACCTTAGTGAGCAGGACATCAATTTGCAGTCATCCCTTATGAAATTGAGATGGAGTACAATGTTACCTGAGCTGCCCCAGTGAAGATTATTTTTTGGGATTTAGAATATCAAGCATATTTCTTATAAGGGGAATTGAGGCTGTCTAGTATCATTCTATACCACAGTTTATGCAGTTTGAAGGAATTTGGTCCTAATATTAACAGCTCGAGGTACCTCTGGCCAGAAAGGATGACAAATATACAAATATCTTTCCTAAGATAACACATGCCGAGGCATGTAAATCTATAGAAAGAAGAGCCTCTACCAAAGGACTGAACAGTGGATGGCTCATGAAAACTGCACAAAAAAATGGTAGAGCTGATTGTATTTTCATGACTCAGGCAGCAGTTTGTCACTGGACCTCTGTTGCTCAAAAATGAAGTTTAATGGATGTGGAATGATCTCTTAGTCTAGTTACATACAAATATGGGGGCTAGGAAGCAATTGAGGTGACTCTGAGGGTATCAGTGCTACACTGAGCTCCCTCAGGACTCTGCCTGGTATCCTAACTGGTACTGCCATTTAGATTCAAATGTAAATGAGGGATCAAGTTAAGTGTGACGGGAAGGCTGGGAAGGGCTCAAGGACATAGGTTCTCCTGGGTCCCTGTTTGTTCAGGACAACCTGATAAAGGAAGGTCTCCTAGAAACCCAAAGATGGTACCCTAGGTTGTTCTGCAGATCAGCAGTCAAGGAATTCAACTAGCAGCCTCAACTCCGCTTTCAGGGAAAGCATTTTTTTACAGCACCTATCTTACCCTTCCTCTATCCTTGTGCATTTTGATGTATGTTGTCAGAATCCAACTCAAACAACATATTGTGAGTTAAGGCCTAAATATCAGCATGAAAAATAAGAGGATTCGAAAGGATATAGACCCTACACCCTGGAAAAGTTCACAATCTCAGGGCAAAAAACAATTTCTTAGAGAAATATAACCAAGAATGTGATGTGGCAAAGTTTCAAAAGAGGAAGAAGTAACATTCTTGCAGGAGGCTGATTCTTAAATATAAAAACTCAATATATGGTAAAAGAAGCATTACAGTTCAATGGAAAAATGTGAGATTATCCACTCTCCATCTACGGTAGCATATAAACTATAAGCATTGTGGAAAAAAACTACACAGACATACAAAAAATAAATTAGAACTGGAAAAAAGTGAATTAACTATTTAAAAAGAAAACCACAGAAAAACAAGAAGATAATAATAGAAATAAGTCATCTAAAACCTCAAGAGATAAGAACTTTTTCAGAACAGAAGCAATGCAAGAAGCAAAAAGATCTGGTGAATCACAGATTTGAGTCGTTTAACACTGAAAACTACTGTGTGCTTAAAATCTCTACTGAAACATAACCCAAATGGAAAGGGTTTCGCCAGCTTCTTCAGAAAAAACTGCAGCCAGCGGACTGGCGAAGATTAATATGGTTATTCATCTACATAGCAATTTTACAGTCAAACCCTTTGAGGAGGGCTGGAATCACCCCATTTTGCAAATAAGGAAATTGACATAGAGTTGCAAAGTAACTCACCGAGGAGAGAAAAGATTTCACTGAAGGGTAGGAGCCAGCCTCACGAACTCCTTGCTCAGGGACTGGGCTTTCTCTTTTTCTTTTTTCTACTTTTAATCATCTACCAGTAGCCCCACGTGAGTTTCTTCCAGCTGGGACTGATAAACTCTTCACCTTCTCCAGCTCAGGTGGAATTAAGTGTGAGACAAACCGTGAACCTATTTTAAGAAAAGACTGGAATTTTAAAGAGGCGGTTATTTATCCCAAAGAAAGTAGGTATTATTTATCAAGGAGAACTAAAAGAAGAGGCATAGACTGAAAAAATCTGCATCCAGCTATTCTTTTCCATGTAGGTATTCTGAAACATAATGTTTAAAAACTGGTGAATAGATGACCGATTAAAATCAGAGTGCTAATAATTGTAAAATGGGAACTTTTATTTAAATCCTCAGAATGTGTTAGCATTTAGTTTTGATAATAAATAAGACAATGATTACAGAAAACAAAAAAATTTTTTTTGAGATGGAGTCTCGTTCTGTTACCCAGGCTGGAGGGCAGTGGTGCGATCTCAGCTCATGGCAACCTTCCACCTCTCAGATGCAAGCAATTCTCCTGCCTCAGCCTTCCGAATAGCTGGGACTACAGGTGCCCACCACCACGCCCAGCTAATTTTTGTATTTTTAGTAGAGACGGAGTTTCACCGTATCAGTCAGGCTGGTCTCAAACTCCTGACCTCAGGTGATCAGCCTACCTCAGCTTCTCAAAATGCTGGGTTTACAGGTATGAGCCACAACGCCTGGCCTATAGAAATATTTTGAAGTATTCTGAAGAAAGATACAGTATATTCAGGGCATTATTATTTTTGCACATACATATATCTATATATATTTTTTGAGATGGAGTCTAGCTCTGTCACCCAGACTTGAGTACAATGGGGTGATCTCAACTCATTGCAGCCTCCACCCCCTGAGTTCAAGTGATTCTCCTACCTCAGCCTCCTGAGTAGCTGGGACTACAGGCATGTGTCACTGTACCTGGCTAATTTTTGTAGTTTTTGTTTGGCCATGTTGCCCCAGCTGGTCTGTGAATCCTGGAGCTCAGGTGATGTACACTCCCTCAGCCTCCCAAAGTGCTGGGATTATGGGATTACAGGCATGAGTCACTGGGCCTGGCCTACATAGACATATTTCATATGTGTGTGTATATATATATATATATGTGTGTGTGTGTGTGTGTGTGTGTATGTATATGTGTGTATGTGTATGTAACTTTAATGCTAATGTTTTCCTATTCTGTGATTACTTTCAAGTTCCTAAACATTGGACTGTGGTTATTTGTGTTTTTAATGCCTGAGCTACATGTAGACACAGGTAGGACCTATGGTCTGTGGTACAGGCATTATTCTGGGGGAAGAGTGCAGGGTGACAAGGTGAGTTATACAATTCAAAGTCTGGTAGATAATGACTGCTGGACAGAGAAAAAAAGTAGCATTCAAAAATCAATATTTTAATTACATCATTTCATATTTTTACAGAGGAATCATCTTTTACAGAAAAAAATATGTAAATTGTTTTCCAACTCACAAAGGACACAAAAAATGAGACCCAAGGGAAATGAATTCTTCACAATGCAGCTCTCTAACTGATCTATTTGGAACTCTTTCTTGTACCGTGTTGCTGCATGCTAATTGGAAGGTGTTTTTAAGTAGAAGCAGCTTTGGATCACAATTGATTGGATGCGGTATAGCTGGCCTGCCAGATCTGGGAGGAAAGTATGCATAAACGCTCTGGCTTTACAAGTCCCACTAAGAGAGCATTTTTTTGGATGAGGCAGAATAGCAAACCTAGAACTCCAGGGATGACACAGTCCTTGGCAGAAGTGACACACCATGTCTTCATTTATTCCTTCCTTACATCCTTACAGAATGGGGCAATGGATTGTGGTAGAACTTTGCCCACAAGCACTTCGCGTTGGGAAGTGTTTTTTCTCAGTCCTATTTTATGTGTTCAAAATATGCCTCATGGAAAGATGGACTGAATAACTGCTGATTTAACACACTAACTCCAGACAGCTGATGGCACACCTACACCACTCTAACTTCATCTTGCTGGGCCATGGTTTATCTTTTTCTTTTATTCTTTTCCATCTTTCCTTCCTTCAGAACATTTTTAAATTTTTCTTTATTTATGTATTTATTTTTTATAGAGGCAGGGTCTTGCCATGTTGCCCAGGATAGTCTCAAACTCCTGGGCTCAAGCAATCTGCTTGCCTCAGCTTCCCAAAGTGGTGAGCTTACAGGTGTGCACACCATGCCCAGCCCCTTCTTTCTTTCCTTCTTCTTCCTCCCTCTCTCTTTCCTTCCTCCCTCCCTCTCTTCCTTCCTTCCTTCTTCCTTTTCTCCCTTCTCTTTCTTTCTTTCCTATTTTAAGAAGTACCTAAAATTCAAAATGTTTCAGGAGGGATTAGATGTCCTACATTTACATTTTTATTTAATGTTAAAATGATTATACCCTACAACAGTATTAGCTATTTTGTAAGTACAAACACCCAGTTAAAAACAAGAATGTTTCTCAGTCCGGGCACCTGAAAATAGGACTAATAAGATCATCATAAAGGAGAAAGAGGAAAAAAGAGGAATATGTCCAGCCAGGCCACGTTTTATGGGTCTTGTCTTTTCTTCTTGGGTGGATAAAACAGAAGGGCCAACCCCCGATTTGGAGGTACTAAATGCTTTCTCTATTAGACTTACTATGCACCGTTGTTGTCGACCATCTGTATTTATTAGCTGTAAAATAGATGTTCCATGAGGATAATTTTATGTCCCTGGAAATTTAACTGCTGAATTTCATAGCATCGTAGCCTCATACTAAACAGGCAGTATAGTGCACATGCCCTGCTCACCCTAACACCCTTCTCTATCTGGCATTTTCTTCCAAAAACTATTCTTTGATAATATCCAGCACATGTGTCTTAATATTAAATGTTAATGGGTAAATTTCGGAAGCATATAGTGTATTTAATGACATTTAATAAGTTCTGGAATAGAACATTTCTGTGGCATTGTAGCATTATTGAAGTGAATGAATGGTGACAAACTGTGACTGTATATAACTGGGGAATGTCGTGTAGAATTGTCTATTTTTTTCCAGAGGAATGTGTCTCTTTTGAGTCTAAAATTGACTTTAAATTTCCAGTTACTGAGAGTTTTGCTGAGAGACAAGGGTTATACAGAGATCGTGCAAAACAAATTTGCTATAAAAAATTAAAAAAAACAGATAATTAGCTATTTACCAAGACCCAATTGTGGATTATTTTCATGAGAATTCACTGATTCTTGGGTAGGGGAGAGTAAGATTGTTACAGTTTTAATTAAACTACACATTTACTTTTTCAACAATTGTTTTTAACTTAACACCTACTATGTGCTGTACAAAGCACTGGAATCGTAGCATAAGTAGGAGAGGAATTTTCCCTCAAACAACTTGCAAACTAGCAGGTGGCAGACGGTAATAAAAGCTGATACAGAGAAATAAGCAAAGCAGAAGGAGTAATTGCATAAAGCTGAGTCCAGGAAGGCTGCCTGTAGGGAGCAGTATGTGGTCTGGCCTTAAAGGACAAATGGAATTTTCACCAGGGAAGACTGTGGTGGAGGTTCTTCAAGGGGAATGAATAGGAAGGAGTAGAGGAGGCCGTATAGCAGCCGCAGCCTCCTCTGCTGCTTGTTTGGTTGGAAAACACTACAAGTGAAAAGGCATTGTGAAGAATGGAAGAACTAGTGAGGAGCCAGCCTATGGAGTTTGACTGTCTCTTTTAGTCACAAATAAGGAGATGTTATTGATTTTTGTTAAAAGAACAAGGGTGATCAGATCTGTGCCTTAGGACACTTCAGATGGGGCAGAATAGGGATAGGGGATGTGGTGGGGGAAGAAATGACTCAATCTCCAATAAATCATTTTGAAGTTCAGATGGTATCTTAGTTCATTTTTTGGTGCTATAACCCGTTATACCTGATACCAGGTAAGGTATAATGAAAAGAAATATATTGTCTCACAGCTCTGGCGTCTGGGAAGTCCAAGTTTAAGGGGTCATCTTCTTGCTGTGTCATCTCATGATTGAAATTGTCATTCCATAATGGAAGGCAAAAGGGCAAGAGGAAGCAGCATGGGGTGAAACTCGCCCTTTCATGTAGCACCAGTCCTGCCTCTGAAAGTGCAGCTCTCAGGACTTAATCACCTCTTCAAGGTCCCACCTCTTAATACTGGTGAATAGCAACTAAATTTCCACAGGAGTTTTGGAGGAGACAAACATTCAAACCATAGCAGAAGGATTCAATTCCGGCTTATTAAAGAGTACTGTATAGTGAAGAAATGCAAAAAGAAAAAAGAAAAAAAATTAACAGGTCTGAGGTCTAGCCCTAGCTTTGCTAATAATTTGTTTGTGTCAGGATGAGTCACTTTACATCACTGATTCTTAATGTTCTCATCTGTTTAGGAGGTAGGGGTGTGGATTACTCTATTACTAAGTAATAGAGTGATATGAATGATCATGTATGATAACTACATCCTTCATTTCCTCCTTTGGTATTTTTATCTCAAAATTTCCAAACTGATTTAAACAGGATATTTAGTTTTTAGGTTTTTTTTTTTTTTGCCATATTCAAAAACAATCTGTCTCCCTTGAGATGGCTACAGAGCATTTTCCTGTCAGATTTCCTCTCATTCTGTTTTAAAATTTGTCACTTACATATTTTATCAAGGAAAAAGAGAAGGCAATACTCTATTGCCATCGTGTCTCTCTAATTTATAATCTCTAAACTTTAGAGTCTAAATACTTTTATGTGCTGGTAAAGTGTTCTTAAGAATAACTAGTAGCTTTGAAAAGTGGAAGGTGTGGGATGAGGGGCACCTAGTCCAAAGTAGAAGAGTGAGATGACTTGTTTTTGTCCAGGCCTTGCTTGGATAAGCCTCTGGCTACAATTTGATTTAATCATGGCTGCACTGTGAAAGGGCAAGGTGCATTTTCTAAAAGAAGCCTTCAAGGACACCTTTGACTGCTTTTTCAAGACGGAGAAATATTACCAAGATGAAAATTATGTAGGGTAAATATACATGAATAAATGTGTTATAATGGAAGTGACTTCTATAAAATACTCAGTGCTTAGAAAGAAATGAGAATTCTGTCAATCAACTAAGTGACTACATATTTAGAAATGTCTGTAGGAGATTCTGTGTTTGCTTTTTTAAAACTTTTGGTTCAGATGTTTATGTATGGTTTCTATATTTTATTATTTGATCTTCATTTTATGTTTATTTTATATATAGATCTTTTTTTACTGGTTTATATAGTCTACCAAGAAAAGCAGTCCTTTCTTAGCTAGCAGGAATTTGACACAAAGACAGAACCATTAAATGCAGTGATTCTCAACTTTTTATACTCTACCATCTTAACCAAGAGCTTGTCATTGCAGTCTGCAACCATAATTTTTCACAGTCAGATGTTTTCAGTTTATCTTCTAATATGATGTTGACTCAAACATTTGGCAGATTTATAATTTCTCCATTCTCCCCTGCCACTCATTCTCAAGATTTGGATTTTCTCATTTAGCAGTTGTAACAGTGCTTTACCCTTTCTATAAATCTTCATGAAGTCTCTAAACCCAGTACCACACAAGTTGGGAATTACTACCTAACATTATCTTTTGAATAACCCAACGTTACATTTTACAGTTCTGTGTTAATTAAGCCTCTGCCTGAGGTATGTTTCCACTTTTCTAACTTACAATGCACACAACCTAATTCTTCCCACTGAGGAGCACAGTTGGGACAAGCAAGGTCTCCTCATCCCAAGTCTTGTCTGGGAGCCCTGACTTTGGCCTGGAGGCAGGAGCAATACCTCTCTGACATTCCATCTTTGCCTTCTTCCCATTCCTGTGGCTGTGGTACGGGCAGAACCCATTTCTGCCTCTGTGTGAGCACAGAAGCTTCCTGGTCTGTCATCTTCATCCCTCCCATAACTTCTTCTCCATCCCCATTCAGCCACTAAGAAACTCACCTACCTCTGAGCTCCTCTAGCACAGACCAGTTCCTATACCCAGCATTTAATCATACTCTGCATTGTACCTGCTTCATGAATGTTGGGTCTGATATTGACTATTAAGCTATCAAACTCCCAAAGATGAAGAGTATGTCCATATTATATTAGGGTTATTCTTTTATGTTTCTCAGGATTTTTTTTACAACGATGGTCACAGATAGATAAACCCTAAATGTGTGAATGTAGAGTTACTCAACAAATTAAAAAAAAAAAAACACAGGGATAACTTTACTATTCCCACATCTGCTGCCAAATCCACCCTCTTTGGAACTGTTTCTAACACACCCAAATGGAGGGGCTTGGAATTCTGCTCAGGTTTCTTGAAAGAGGCTCGTGTGTGTGTGTGTGTGTGTGTGTGTGTGTGCGCACGCACGTGTTTGAGGTTAGTCTTAGGGGTGACTTTGTGCAAGTTACATGCTTACAAAAAAACAATTGTTCTGTGATCATCTGATACATTATGTCTATATTTAGGGGATGTAGACTCTTTATGAGTCTTTTTGTAAAGAGAGGCCTGACAACCCTACAGCGTCTCTCAAAGCAAAAGCATCCCTGTGGTTGGCCACCAACTATTATGTGACCTTGAGCACATTTCTGTCCATTCATCTATGAGCCTCCAAGTTCTCATCTGAAAGTTAAAAAAGTGGACTGAGTGGCTCCATGTTTCCTTCTAAATTTGGGTCCTGAGCATTAAGTTGTTGCTACTATTGTCTCCACCTTTCTTCAGAAATTTAGCAAAATGCACATGTCATGTTGGCAATATCACCCAAGTTCCACTCCGAGGTCCAAGGGCAGAGTGGAGCGGCACACTCCGGATCTGCCAAGGTGTTCCTGGCTGCCCAGTGCCTGTTTTGTGCTCCTTCTTCCTGCAAATAGGAGACAATAGTGCCATCTTCTGTGTTCTCACATTGCTTATTGACCTGTGCTCCTTCCATGTCATAAACATAGGCTTCAAAGCTGAATAGCTCTTACCTCATCTTATCTCCTCAGTAACATGGTAGTCCAAGGAGATGACGCAGGAGAGTCTTCTGTGTCCTGGTGGAATGGCAGCTATGATCCTGGACCACAAGCACCTGGATGGGACCTTAGGTCTTTCTTCTGCCTTTCCTGAGGAACGTTTAATGACCATCCTCAAGTGTCGAAAGTTATACTTGGCAAGCAGAGAAATATATGTGAAGCAAAACTGTCTTACAGAAACCCACACATGGTTACAGAGTGAGGCAAAGCAGTGTGAAAACGTGGGGTACATGGAGGTCTACCCAGGATGCTCCCCTCTGAAGATCTGGTATCATGTTTGACAGACACTGTGGGAGAGCACTACATAGACTTTGAGACGAAGGATCAGGCCAGTGAAAATGGCACTCAGATCCTAAAGAAGAAGATAGAAGATGCCACTAACCTCAGAAAATTACTAGCTAAGACAACTTACCTTGAAGCTGTCTCTGTACAGGACCTGAGATGGCTTTCAGCAGACAGACTGAAAGACTGATTTTGGTTGGGACCCTGGTTGGTGCCATATGAATTTAACTCATTTAACCCAGTCTAGAAAGCTTTTCCTGAGATCCTGAAGACAGATTTCTAAGAAGATGAGAGTGTAGCCACACTCTTGGGAGTCTTTTACTGGAATTATAACCCTAGCGGGGAAATAGTCCTCTCCTGTATCAGCTATAATTTTACAGGAGTGGAACTCAAGCAGAAGTCATTAATGCAGCTGATCATCACTGAGATAGGTAGTGGAGCAAAAATGGGTTGCACCAGTGAAAACTTTCTATGATGTGGCAGAAACTCAGTGCCCCAGGCTACATCCCTTATCCTTCCCACAATCCCACTTTAGTGAATAAGGGACACCTTCCAACCATCAACCCTTGTCTGAGAGCTTTGTTTGTTTGTTTTTGTTTTTTGAGACAGAGTCTTGTTCTGTCACCCTGGTTAGAGTGCAGTGATATGATCTCAGCTCACTGCAACCTACGCCTCCTAGGTTCAAGCCACTCTTGTGCCTCAGCCTCCAGAGTGGCTGGGATTACAGGCGTGTGCCACCACACCCAGCTAATTTTTGTATTTTCAGTAGAGACAGGATTTTGCCATGTTGGCCAGGCTGATCATGAACTGCTCACCTCAGGTGATCTGCCCACCTCAGCCTCCCAAATTTCCGGGATTACAGGCATGAGCCACCACACCCAGCCTGTTAGAGAGTTTTTGACTGGTTTGCCTGTCAGTGCAGCAGGACAGTGCCAGGGAACTACTTTATACTTCACAAGAGCTCTCAACCCATACCAGTGGTGTTAGGGTGCCGGTAATCCTCCTTTTCCCCTTCTCTGGTTGTGTCCTCTGAAATGCATGTTTCATGGAGTTCTCCTGGAGTTCCCCAGAATGACTCAACTTTAGTTGTTCACAGTGGTAACTTGCTTCTTGGTAATACCTCCTTACCAGCTGCCTTGTTTTCCCTTTCTCACATTCGAGCCCCCACACCAGTCTTTCCTGTAATTGTCTCCCAACTAAACTGCTTGTACCTTGATCTTTGTCTCAACATCTCCTTCTGCAGGGAGTGGAAGGAACTCAGGACAAATCCTCAGCAAAATGTTGTGAGATACCTGGAAGCAGGTGGGCACAAGAATGAATCATCCCTTGAAACCAGTGGATGCCCAATGATTATGGGCTGGAGATTCAGCACTGTAAATGGCTTCTGTTACCACCACGATTTTCACCTTTGTCATTGCTTTCCCTTCCACAGGAAGGCATGACCTAGGGAAATAAGGGTGTCAGAGAGTGTACACAGGTTATTGTGGACCTGTCAGAAGGGCGAGGTCGGACGGGAAGAAGCAGTTATCCTGGTTGCATGCCTGTGGCATGCTTGGCTGGATTGGCTGGGGAGAGAAAGTGAGCTGGATTCTTAGTACAGAAGCATTTCTCTACTAGTGAGTCCCTGTCACAGCTGTGATATCTTTCACTTGTAAGGCAAACTGGTTTACAGGACAGGGTTGGCAGTTTCTTGCACCCCAGACTTCTCTTAAAGCTTCCATACCCCTTTAGCTTGGAGGCCTCTGTCTGGGGACGTTGGTCCTCAGAGTCATGAATCCCCCTAGACAGAAATCTCAGGGCATTTGGCTTTCTCAGCTCTTCTTCTCCCAGTATTCTCCTCCTGGGACTTTCAGTTCTCCACTCCACTTGGATATTTCTTATATGAGTTATGCTATAAAAATAAACTGGTGATGACAACTATAAGAAATGCAGACTAAAAACATAGCAAGATCAAATTGGTCAATGTTTTCTGTTTAAAATTCTCCTAAATCTTATCTGAAGAAAATTATTAACCCTCTGTTCAATAGCTTCCATTAGGCCACACCCCCAGGTCTCCTCACCAGCTATGGGCAACCTTTCCTTCAGTTGGTAACTCCATTCCTATAGGTCTTTGCTTTTCTAAGGCAGAAAACCCTGATAAGTGTGTTTCGGCAACTCCCCTCCACCCCAGTCTGCTGGCTCTCGATTCTGCGTGGCCTACTTGCTGCTCCTAAACCTGGTTGATTGCAGGCGGGATGTCTGAGATCCAGTCATCACTCTGTGCTACCAGCCTGGAAGGCTGGCCTCATGTTCCATGTCAAATTACTGCCCTCACTGCCTGGTTACCGAGGACACAGACTTCATATTCTGGTTAATTAGGGCTGAACGGAATTTACAGAACAGCAGGTATGGGGGCTGGGATTTGAGAAGAGCAAGGGAGGGCAGTCGAAATTGATGTATTAACACTGCTGCTTCCAAACAAAGTAGATTTCATTGGTACTGCTTCCCAGATCTGCAGCCTTCAACAACAACATGAGGTGGAAGGGTTCCTTGGCATTCTGCACCTGGCTTACTAACTGAAAGCTGAATGCAACTTTGTTAAAAACAAATAGGAAAAACAGGTTTATTTTTGAGCATTATCATTATCCTAAAGATGTCAGAAATGTGGGCTAATCTAGCTCTTTTGTCTGCGACACCCTAGGGTCGTAACAATAGATATGAATGACATAGCAACAGTTTTCTCATTCTGTCCCAAGGTAGGCAAAGAACTGTCTGATGAGGATGTGTTATAGGTGTGTTGCCAATGGTGCGGAGCAGACATGCCACTCACCAATGCCACAGAGCCATGTTAGTGATTCAATTGAAGGAAAATACAAAGAGAATTGGGAGACTTTTACATTTCCGTGACTTAGATTCTTTGAGTACCATGCTTTCAGGGTCATTGAACTGGATTGTTCAGTTGTGAATAACAATTATTTTCTAGAGCAGTGATAACCAGTTAGAAATTTTTATAGAGATTTTAAAATATTTTTACTGTTGGCTGGGTGTGGTGGCTTAGGCCTGTACTCCCAGCACTTTGGGAGGCCGAGGCAGGTGGATCACAAGGTCAGGAGCTCAAGACCATCTGGCCAACATGGTGAAACCCAGTCTCTACTAAAAATGCAAAAATTAGCTGATGTGGTGGTGTGTGTCTGTAATCCCAGATACTCAGGAGGCTGAGCAGGAGAATTGCTTGAACCTAGGAGGTGGAGGTTGCAGTGAACTGAGATCGTGTCACTTCACTTCAGCCTGGTGACAGAGCGAGACTCAGTCTCAAAAAAAAAAAAAAAAAAAAACAACTTCTGTCAATACTGTTCCACTATTTTAAATAATATGTCATTCCCAGATAACATATAATTGCTATGGTTTGAAGGTGTGTGTCCCCCCTCCAGATTCATATCTTAAAATCCTGACTTCTAAGGTGATGATATCAGGAAGTGGAGCCTTTAGGAAGTAATTAGGTCCTGAGGACAGAGCCTTGTGAATGGGATTGGTGCTCTTACAATAAAAGACCCCTAGAGAGACCTTTGTTACTTCTACCATGTGAGGACACCCCAAGAAGACGTCATCTCTGAGGAACAGGGCTCATCAGGCACTGAGTCTGCCAGCATCTTGATCTTGGACTTCCAGGCTCTAGCACTGAGAACAATAATTTTCTGTTGTTTATAAGCCACCTAATTTATGGTATTTTGTTTTAGCAGCCCAAATGGACTAAGACAGTAATTATAAATATGTAAGAACATATTTGAACTTTTACAAGCATATGTGAGTTTCACTGACCTGGAATTGTATATCAAGGACTTAAGGCATTAATATAATAGTATCTTGTGACTGTAGAATTTTTTTCAAATGACAAAGTGCTTTTGTATATATTTCATGTACAAATACATTGTATTATTTTAATTGTGTAAAGAAGAATAGTAAAGTGTGGAGTGATAAAGCCAACCTGTTGGTCACACGTAAAACCAGGTCTCTTTCCATATCCCTCCTTCTCTAGCTGATCACCCATTCTAGTACTGGACGTTAAGAAATTTCTCATTCAACCAACCTCTGAGGATTCTTCACACTGGTAGAAACTGGATTTCTGTTCTTAGCAATTGTTCCTAGGGCCAGAAATGTGTTCATATTTTAGTTGTTAAAGTTCCTCCAAATGTCTACCACTTATGCCTGATTTACTTGTCTCCATACTAGCAAGCCTTATACAGAACTTGATAACTGTTAATAGCACTGTCTCCCAGCTTTGTAGTACTCTCTGAAATAATAAGGAAAAGAACTGTATTAAATAAGGCTCTAGTTATCAAACATCTGAAATCAGGCCCCAAACCAAACCGCCTGGTTTTTCAGTCAAAACATGAACATGCCTGTCAGCAATTTCCAACACATCATATTTTCAAGGATAAGAAAAATACATTTTCAACTTTTAGTCCAATAGTCACAGAGGTAGGCTGATAGAAGTATAGCGACATAATTAAACACTTGTGGTAGATGAGGTTGAAAACAGTCATTCATAATTGTTAGACCCTGACTCAAAACTCACACCCATTTATGACATCCTTCTAGATGAACTGTGTACATTCAGAACACATGTGTTTAACCCTCTGCTCTTGACTGGTACTTTAATCCACATTATATTCCTTTGCCCTGGCTCATGGGTTCCAGAGTCATTTCACTCTGAATCATCTCTTGGAAGGCTAGAATCACATCTTTAAATTTCCTTTAATCTTCTCTCCTCCCAGAAAAAGTAAATATTGAAAAGGAATAAACAGAGAGGCTGTAGTTAGAAGATATGGGTCAAAGTTCCAAGCTGACCGTTCCCTAGCAGAGAGAAGGTGGGCTCTTATAAGGATCATTTGTTTGTTGCAAGACTCCTCACGTACCCTGCACTTGGTAGACACTTGGCACATAAATGTTCACCCCACACATGCACCCTGGGCTCAGGCATCTGCAGACACGGTTTCTTGGTCACTTTTCTCTTAACTGAGGAAGAACTGCTTTGAACCATTTCAGAATAAGAGCCAGCCTCTTCCTGTAATTCAGTTGCTTTACAAGTGGATCATCTATCTACTGGCTCCTGAAGGCATTTGGTCTTCTAAAAAGTATGTGATCATGTCAACGATGTTAGAATGCAGCTACTGCTGCCTGAATGGCAGCCCACACAAGAGTCTATCTTTTAATTACTAGGTAGTTTGCTGGTATAATTGCTGAGTAATTGCCTGAACTTGCGTAGCAACAAAGTGTGTTTATAAGTCATCAGGCATGCAATAAATGCCCCACTAATTCACATTTCTCCCAGGAAACATTGGCTAAGGTTTTGAAGATCTGAATGCCAGTTGTCTTGATATGCGGCTAAAAGTGCCTGACACATTTATTTTCAGCGCCTCCTTGAAATACGTTTCTTCTTGTATTCTTTCTGTGAGCATTCTAATCATGGCCTAAAATCATTTACTTGCTCCTCTGTTCTATAAATCCCAAATAAGCAAAGTTCTTATTTGGGATTTATAGAACAGAGGAGCTTTTTTATAGAACAGAGGAACTTTGCCCACATTTGGGCAAAGTTCTCATCCCTCCCTATGGGTCTTGATAAGTAGAAAGGAACCTACTTTTATCTGTCTGTCCTATTGGCTTCCAAATTCAATTTTTGTAAAGTGTCTACTAAATTGTATTCTTCAGCAAGTATGTAAAACAGTTCGCTAACAAACTGAGGCGTATTCATCTATTTCTTTTTTGTTTGTTTGTTTCTGAGATGGAGTCTCACTCTGTCACCCAGGTAAGAGTGCGGTGGGCTCTATCTCGGCTCACTGCAACTTCCGCCTCTCAGGTTCAAGTGATTCTCCTACCTCAGCTCCCGAATAGCTGGGGTTACAGACGTGCACCACCATACTCAGCTAATGTTTGTAGTTTTAGTAGAGATGGAGTTTCACTATGTTGGCCAGGCTGGTTTCAAACTCCCAAACTCAGGTGATTTGCCTGCCTTGGCCTCCCAAAGTGCTGGGATTACAAGTGTGGGCCATGGCACCCAGCCTCATCTGTTTCTTAATAGTGCATTAATTAGAATAGACCCAAGCTAAACAGTAGAAAGAGTAGACAGGGCTGAGTAGGGAATGTCTGCTTGTGTTTCTGTGACTTTAACATGACTGTATGTTAGACAGAGACATTGTTGGGATGTACCATTAGGGCTAGACATAAGGAAGTCATTAAGTAAAGACTACTCAGAATGAAACAATGTTAGAATTTTTCACTCTTTATGCACTTAAGTATGGCTGTTAGAATGACTTATTTCTGATAATAAATTGTTTTTTTTGCCAATAGAAGCCATTGACTTTAGGGGCATCAAAATGTGAGTTTGCAACTGAACATTAGCAGCATCTAGTCCTTGTGATCAAGTTAAACTTTTGGGGATGTTAAGTGAATAATGTAGTAGAAAGTCTCGGAAAATATTTTGAGTCTAGGCTCTCCCATTTGCAATGTCTGTGACAAATAACTTCAATTAATTATGTCCTTGCTTCTTCATCTAGGAGATAATGAATTTGGAAAAGATTGGTGATTTCCATGGAAAAATATCTGTGAAGCCCTGGAGCTCACATTGGGCAAAGTTCTTGTTCCTCCCTATGGGTCTTGATAAGTAGAAAGGAAACTACTTTTATCTGTCTGTCATACTGGCTTCCAAATTCAATTTTTGTAAAGTGTCTACTAAATTGTATTCGAATACCATTGGACTAGATGATCACATTGTCGCTCTGAGTTTTCACCTTTAGAATTAAACTTGCACTCTAGAATGTTTAAGATTATGAGGCTCTTGGTTCACTCCCTATACACACCCTGAGAGAAGGCAGATTCATTCTTCCCTGGGTGCAGGCCCATCAAAGTCAGCTTGGGTATACTGCATGGTCTGGTTGCTGGAAGCCTTGAAGCTTAGATTTCTGGTGCCACCCTTGGTTCCTATGTATCATGGTCAGGGCCTAAAAACAGTCCCCAGGGGCTGACTGAATAACCTCAGCCTAATACATGTGCACAAATGACAGCAGAGTGAGCAACCATCTAGACCTAGAGTTGTCTAGGAACCAAAGAAGCTGGAAGACCCATAGTCCTCCCCTCTCCCACAAGGTAGCATCATTTACCTAGATATCAGTTCTAAAGATACCACCTCCCTGGAAGGGAGGCAGAAGGCAGAGGTATGCAAAAGCCCAGCATTTGACCTTGGCTAAACATTCATTAAAGAGGCTGTTTAAATGATCAGATGCAACTAGGCTTGAAATTGCTGGGGCTCGAAATTATTCCCCGACTCCAACCAGTCAGTGAACCCTCAGGAAACAAACCATCATTTTTATAGACAAACCAAAGAGTGTGTCTCATGTGTGTGCCCATTTGAGTCATGTTGAGAATTAACTTTGTGAGCTCACTGTACTTAGAAACTGTTAGAACATTTTGCTGACAACCATCCATCCTCTGGAGTTCGAACGACTCCTTGTAGCTGTTCAGGCCTATCCTTCCTATATGTCTTCACCTCCACAGCAGAAAGCACTTTCTCTTGCTTTTTCCCACTCGAGGAGTGAGATTGATTTTCAGCATGTATATTTTATTTGGGCTCCTAAGGGGTAACGTTATCCGAGATGCTCCTTTTGCATGGATGTCCTTGCGCCTGCCTCATGCATAGGTATTGGCTGCATGGGGGATTTGCTCACTCTGTCCTGTGAACAAGACAGCGATGGGTCATTCTTCTCCAAGCATCAGCACAAACTAGACTGATCATGGCGGGTCATTCACCTTCTTTCAGAACTGGATGTCCTGCCAAGAACGGAAGAGAGCTCCCCACACACAGGTATCCCACCACGCTGCGCCTGGCTCTCTGCCCCCTCCCCTCTCCTCTTCCCAAGAACATGTCCACACTTACCTTGGTGCCAGCAAGGGCCTTGTTCTTCGACACAGCCACGGCATTCCTCACAGGTTAATGTGATTGTAAACACTGAGTCACTGCCAGAGAGTTTAAATGCTGAAGGAAATAGCAAGTGGTGAAAAGATGACCTCACAGCCTGTGGCT
The DNA here is from genome assembly GCA_963574635.1 of Cheracebus regulus. NCBI lineage: Eukaryota > Metazoa > Chordata > Mammalia > Primates > Pitheciidae > Cheracebus > Cheracebus regulus. Next base: position 27,430 of record CAUYQU010001267.1, read on the forward strand.
GCCAAATGGAGGCATCAGACATTGCTGCTGGCAGGCAACACAGTAGAGACACAAAGGGTGTGGGGGGGCTTTTGAACAGTGGTTTCCCCCCAAAAAAGCCACCCTCTCCTATGTGCCCCTAATGGTTAGGCTGCAGGTGGCGGTCACCATGAAAGCCACAGGGGCCAGATCTCCACCCCAGGCAGGATGACTGAAAGGAGAACTAAATCCCATCCCTGTCTTCTCTGAGTGTTAATACTTGGGGAGAAATTGCATTTGCTGGGTTGTGTTGCATTGGTGGGTGAGGGTGGGCAGGGTGCAAACTTTTGTAAAATGTACTCAGGGATTTCTTTGAAGTATCCTGAAGGCCTGCCTTTAAAGGGATGCCTTTGGTAAAACAAAAATAAAAATAAAAAGGTAGTAAAAGATCTCGTCACAGAGTTTGCCTACTGTCAGAGGAAGATGAAGCTAAGTGGTGATGTCTCTAATATAGTCTGTACAATTACAACGCAATTACATCACACACGAGGTTCTCAACTTCTGTCACGATAAGTAGAGGGCAGTAGACAGGAAGGCGAGACAAGGATCACACAGGGATTTTTGCCTTCGAGTTGCTCAGAATCTATAATAATTCCAGAGAAGTAACTAACCCATAAATAACCAAATAATATGGTACAATTCTCATTGTGACATAGGCTGAAAACCCAGGAAGTGTTAACAAAGGATGTGGAAGGATAAGAACTGGATTTCAAAGAATGGCTGGATGTACATATGTCTGTGTATGTATGGTGCATAATGTTTTCAATGTGAACATAGTTTGCTATTCAGGATTATGGGGGACACTGGCTCTGACCGCCTGCAATCTAGCATAAGTGTAATAAAGTATAATAAATCAAATATCATAAACAAAGTATAATTTAAAAGCTCTGTTTTTCAAATAAACAAGTTCTTCAATCATAGTTTTGAAAGCAAGAATACTTTCTTCCCATAACCTCTAAGTTCTTTGTTTATTATTATTATTATTATTATTGTTATTATTTTCTCTTCTTCTGTTTCTTTATTTCTTTTTTTAATTTTTTTATTTTTTTATTTATTTTTATTTTTTTATTGCATTTTAGGTTTTGGGGTACATGTGAAGAACATACAATATTGTTACATAGGTACACACGTGGCAGTGTAATTTGTTGCCTTCCTCCCCTTCACCTATATCTGGCATTTCTCCCCATGCTA
>CAUYQU010001270.1:0-45337 GCA_963574635.1 Cheracebus regulus
CAAACTGAATAAAAAGTTAAAACCCATTGGTACGCTGTATTCAGACCTTTCTTATAGGCAAGGACACACAAAGACTTAACATAAAGGGATGGAGGTAGATCTACCAACCTAATGGAGAGCAAAAAACAAACAAACAAACAAAAAACGGATTTGAATTCAGACCTGGAACAAGCAAATTTAATAAATATTTACAGAACCTACCACTCCATATCAACAAAACATATATTTTTTTCAATATTATATCGTACCTATTCTAAGTGATCACATAATAGGAAATAAATCACTTTTTAGTAATTGCATAAGCATTTCACAGATTTAAATGAAATCCTGAGCAACAGAGCAAGATTCTCATTCTCTCTCCCTTTCTTTCTTTCTATTTTCTTTTATTCTATTTCTTTCTTTCTCTTAAAAAAAATCCCCTCTCTCTTTTTCTTTCTCTAAAAAAAACAAAAACAAACAAACAAAAAACACCTCACACTGGGCTACAGGACTCACTAGTGGAATCACTATTGCTGCTGTTGCTGTTGCTGTTGTCTTGTTATCCAAATGTAGCATTGTATCGTGGCTGGGTGAAAACAGATTCAGAAACATCTGGAATGAAAACACACAGTTAACACCAGGGACCACTGCCTTTGTTTCTGCCTTTCTCCCATCTGTTTTCATTCACCAATGTTCACGGGACAGGTTCTTTTTTATAAAGTTCAAATCTTGTCCACTTTTGGGCTTTTATGATGGTACTTTATGTCTAGCTGGGGTCGCTGGTGAGCACTGAGAACCACAGCTGCAGACTTATAGAAGTCTTCTTGGTGTATTGGCCAACTTGTCATTGAATGTTGACTTGATAACAAATTCTGAGGTAGAAATTTATAATCATGCCAGGGACAGTGAGGTGTCCCTGAAAACATCTTGGCTCAAACACTTAAGCTTCATGTTTGAAATAAATTATGTAATATTGTAGGTTCAAAAATTTAAAGAGAGAGTGGGGGGGGGGGAGGTCCTTCTCTTTTTCTTGTGAAAGCAATGACAAGTGGGTCCAGCTTCCCAAATGGCAAAGGTACAGGCAGAAGACTACCCTCAGTGACTATGTGGTTACAACCTTGACTGACGAGACCATCACTGCAATCAACCAAAAACCTCAAATACGTATTTTAAAGCTCTTCTTTCACCTGTCAATGAGCTAGCAACTGAATAAGAAATATGCGGAGACTAAAACCTTGATAAACAGACCTGTAACTCAGAGACAGACATTCTTACATGCTGAGGGGGAGACCTGGGGTTTTGGTTGTCATGGTCTCACAGGACACATGGGACTGACAGAAAGCAAACTCCGAGGCTGTCCAGGAACTGCAGGCCAAGCAGTGTTCATGGGGAAAGTTGTAGTCTTAAATGCTAATGTTGGAAAAGAAGAAAGACTTAAGATTGATGAACTAATTTTCTAAATTACAGCAAAAACAATAGGGAAAAAACACAAAGAAAGGATAAAGAAAGGAACTAAAGTTATGAACAAATATTAACACAATTAAAAAAATCTGTAATAAAGATTATTATGATCTAAAAGCTAAAAAATAAAAATAAATTAAGATACTTTTTTGGTTAAGAAAAAAGCCATAAGGCACAGAAAAATAGTACTATAAGTGATAAAATGTGTGTAACAACTAAATCTAAAGAGAATCAGAGGTGAGAAGTTATTATGAACAATTCTATGCCAATAAATTTAAGAACTTCAATGAAATATTTAAACTCCTAGAGAAACATAATTTTCCAAAATTGGTTCAAATTGAAGCAGAAAACTAAAATAGTCCTATAACCATTACAAAACTGAATTACTAAGTATCTTTCCACAAAGAAACTCTAGGGTCAAATGTTTTACAGGTGAGTTATACTCAACTTGCAGGTAGTAAATAACCTCAAATTTACCCAAACTATTCCAGAGCATATAAAATGAGAGAATTATTTCAGATCACTGTTGAAGCTATCAAATCCTTGATTTAAAACAGCATAAAATAATAACAACAACAACAACAAACACCTTGGAAAAAGCAGAATGAAAAGACCCAATTTTGCTAAGGATAATAGGTAAGAAATTTTAAGTAAAATGTTAGCAAAAGGTCCAGCAACATCCTTCTGTGTGTATGTTTATGCGTCAGAAACTATGATAGTTAGTACTGAATGGCAACTTGATTTGATTGAAAGATGCAAAGTATTGGTCCTCGTGTGTCTGTGAGGGGGTGGCCAAAGGAGATTCACATGTGAGTCAGTGGACCGGGAGAGGCAGACCCACCCTCAATCTGGGTGGGCACCATCTCATCAGCTGCCAGTGTGACCAGGATAAAGCGGGCAGAAGAATGTGGAAGGACAAGACTGGCAGCATCTTCCGGCCTCCGGATTTCTGCTGTGCTGGATGCTTCCTGCCCTCCAACATTGGACTCCAAGTTCTTCAGATTTTGGACTCTTTTGCCACAGACTGAAGGCTGCACTGTTGACTTTCTTACTTTTGAGGTTTTGGGGCTCGGACTGGCTTCCTGGCTCCTCAGCTTGCAGATGGTCTACTGTGAGACTTCACCTTGTGATTGTGTGAGTCAATTCTCCTAATAAACTCCCCTTCATATATTCATCTAGTTTATTAGTTCTTTCCCTGTGGAGAACCCTGACTTACACAGAAACTAATGTCAAGTTGGCTATTTCCTAGGGATACGATCTTGTCTAAACATTTACAAATCAAAAAAAACAATAATTAACCAAAATAATTTTTAAATTTAAGAAGTCGTATGATGAAGAAAGTTTATTTGCTAAAATTTAATATTAATCATCCTTCAAAAAATTAAAACAGCAGGATACTCTTAGCAGAATAAACAAGTAAATCAATCAAATATATGCATTTGTTGCTTCTGCCTAAAATATCACAAAATAAACCTTAAGGGTCTTTTTTACAGACATAAGCACAAAGTTCCAGGGCAGCAGGAGAGGAAACCACAGTTTCTGACCATCTGTCCCCCTCTGCCTGGGACTGCACACGTCTGTGTGGCTCCAGCACAGTTACCAATCACTACCCATTTCACAATCACTGGGCCTTCAGCCTGCATAGCACATTACTGCATCACCCCTAGGCAAAACAAAACTGTGTTAGCTGTTCATAGGTTATGAGGGTTAGAAAAGTAAGTGTATTAGCTGGAATGCAGATTTAAGGTGAGTAAATGAAGAATCTTCCCTGAGAAACTAACTTCCAAGCAGCAACCAGGAAGAAGAAAAGTTAATTTATGCCTCTGAGTCCCCAGGGTCTCAGTCAATGGCAGCATCAGCTACCTGTAAAAGGCAGCAGTGAGATGATTAAACTTTTAGAAATCAGTCACTTCTCCACTTGTACGGAACCCGCAGAGCTGCAGCCTCTTCCCTGCGTCATCACCTGGCTTCCAGAACAGTCGCCTACCTCACCTTCTCTGCTCAGCAGAGAAACGACAGTGATTTGTAAGAGCATGTCCCTCATCTTTGGAAAAATCCGGAAGTGTTTCTTTATTTCACTTATAGGAAGAGCTCAAATCCTTGCACTGACCTCTAGGGCCCCATGTGATCCATGCAGCTATATACACATGCACTTTGACCTCTCTTAACCTTAACTTCACTCCAGATACACTGGCCTCCTTCTGTTGTGTGACACTCCAGCCACGCTCCCACCTCAGAGCCTTTGTAAAAGATACTCTGTCTGCTTAGCATGCTCTTTCCCCAGAATCTGTACACAAACTTCACTCGAGAGTGTACTCAAATGTCACCCTCCCAGCTGGGCATGCTCTGATCACCCTATTTAAAATCATACCCTGTTATCCAACCTATAACTCCTGATCCCATTTCCCTCCTGATGCCCTTTTCCCCACTGTTTTTTGTCGTCCCTATGCTTAAAACCTAGTTCCCTATTATGTAACTTATTTTTAAAACTATGTTTCTAATTTGTGATCCATCTCTTTTGGTCATGGTTTAAGTTCTGACTATGCTGGGATCTCTGCTTTGCCTATTTACATATTTCAGGAGTCTGTAATAATGTATGATACTTAGTAACCACTCAATAAATATTTTAAATATATGTTTGGAATGAATTAAATTTAAACAGGAAGGAGGAAAATCCTCCCCTCCTCTCATACCCCCAGAATCCTTCCTGAACATTGCCCGTCTTCAACTCCAGCCAATATTCTGGTGAGAGCCATGTAGAGGTTTTCACATTGAGTCTCTACTGCTGTTTACAAATTATCAAAAGTTAGCAGCTTAAACACACACATTTGTGATCTTGCAGTTGTCCTGGGTCAGGAGTTTGGGCTTGAGTTAGTTGGATCTTCTCTTGAGTGTCTCACCAGCCAATGTTGCATTCTCACATGAGGCTTGGAGTCTTCTTTAAAGAAAAGAGTTAGAGTTAGAGTTGGAAACACACAGACTGTAATAATCTTCCAGCCCTTATTACAGATTTTGGTCCTTATGTAAGAGCAAGAGCAGTCCTAACAATTGAAGTAAGGGATGGAACAAAAGGGCTTTCATCTTACTGAGGCTGCTCTGGCTTTAGTGTGAGACTCGACTGGAGGAGCCTCCAGGGGCCTGGTTTGGAGGCCCAGGTAACAGATGACAGTCTCTGACTAGAATAGAGGTTAAGTGGAGAGAAGCAGATGTGAAGAGACACACAAAGAAAGTGAAATTAACGGAATGTGAAGACTGAATCAATACAGCAGGAGAGAGACTTCAAAGGTGACTCCTAAATGTCCAGCCTGTGCAACTGTGAGGATGGTGCTGAAGGTGGAAAACATGTCAGGAGAACTGTTCAAGAGAGAAGACCACGTGATTGGTTTGGGGTTTGAGTTTGACGCAATTCTGGGACACTGAAATAGAGATGTCAAGTAGGTAATCGGTCAGAAAATGAGGACAGGATCAGAAGACACTCACATTTAAATACCTGGGAGGGGAGGTTGAGTAGACAAAAGCCGTTGATAAAGTGTGGCTAACAATTTAAACAGACACTTCATGTTTTACCTGTGCTTCCCGCAGTACAGATTAAGTAGAAAAATGAGTAGGAGATGCAAAGAATAAGGAAGAAGGAAATGTGAAAACAGGAGGGTGAAAAAATAGGCGAAAAAGCCTGAAGAAGTCAGAACAAGGGCAGCGAGACCTTGGGCGACCAGTCTGGCATGTTGGTTTCTAGCATGTCATTGAACTCTCCCAGCCTCAAGGAGATGGGCTGCAAATTAATGTACAGTGGAAATCGTTGAGATATCACAGCAATAAACATTTTTTATTATTGTTACTGTGATACCTAAAGGCCATGCCCAGAGGATCTGAAACATCCAGGAAAAGAAGACAAAAAAGAAAAAAAAATGTAATATTGTGCCTGGGGTCTAGGATTGTGAGAAAAAGGATCAGCACTGATGATCTTTAAGGTTACAGTTTAAAACATCCAGCATTCCCTCAATACAGGTGGAAATTAGACACCCTGGCTTTCTTCTACAGGGAGCCTCCAGCTGACCTCCTTGGAATTTTAGTGGAATTTACATTGAAAGATTTTTTACTGCTGTAAAATTTTGGCTGATTTCCAAAACTTTGGAAAGTCCTTATGACTCTAATTTGGAATTCTTTGTGTGACTATCTCTCCCATTTAGAAAATTATTATTCTGTGATGCCAGGAAGGAAGGGGTTCTAGCAAACATCAGCAGTGACTTCCTGATGGCCAAGTCCAGCAAAGGCCCTGCGCCTCTCATCTCATACGGGCTCTTCCCGGCATTTAACCCTTCTGAACACTTTTCTTCCCCTCATTCAGTGACAACACACTCATTTTATTTTCCTGGGACCTCTCTGACCATTCTGTTCAGTCTCTTATTGGAAAACTGTTCTCTTTCCAAATGCAAAATATTACTGTGCCTGATGGTTGAACTCATTGTTTTGTTTTGTTTTTAATCCTCACTTGAAAATATTGCTCTGGATTTCCAGTAGGACATGCTCTGGCAGCAGCAGCAGCATATGACAATAAGCAGCAAGGAATAATAAAGATGAATGGTGATCAATATCTTAAAAATTACAGTAGTACTCCATCTGAGGAATGAAGAGCCCTCAATGTAACAAAAGCGTCTGAAGACCTCCTACCCATCAGATGTAGATAATGATCACCTTGAGTCATCATGGAAAAGGTGAAACATCATGGGCACTCTCTATTTGGAAGGACTGCAGCAAATGCATTGGGTTTTAGAAAGATTTTTGCAGCAATTGATTACATTTAGTATCCACTCTTCTTAATAGCCAGAATGACAACTCTACTTGGATGTCTAGCAGACATAACATTAACATAACCAAGGTGAACTCTGTCTTTTTCCACAGTCTGCCCCTTTCACAGCCCTCCATACCTCCATAAACAGCAACTCCATGTTTTCTTATTGCAGAGGCAAAACTCTCTTTTTATTATAATCTATATCAATAAATATGTAAAAAATAGATCTATAATCCAATGCCTGCCTGCTTCCTTCCTTCCTCTTTCTTTCTTTCTTCTTTCTTTCTTTCTTTCTTTCTTTCTTTCTTTCTTTCTTTCTTTCTTTCTTCTTTCTCTTTCTTTCTTTTTAAATTTTAATCTAAGTTCTGGGATACATTTGCTGAATGTACAGGTTTATTGCATAGGTATACATGTGCCATGGTGGTTTGCTGTATCTATCCACCTATCATCTAGATTTTAAGCCCCACATGTATTAGGTATTTGCCCTAATGCTCTCCTTTCCCTTTTCCCCACCTCCTGACAGGTCCTGGTGTGTGACGTTCCTCTCCCTGTGTCCATGTGTTCTCATTGTTTAACTCCCACTTATGAGTGAGAACATGCAGTGTTTAGTTTTCTGTTCTTGTGTTAGTCTGCTGAGGATGATGGTTTCCAGCTTCATCCATGTCCCTGCAAAGGATATCAACTCATTGTTTTTCATGGCTACATAATATTCCATGGTGTATATGTGCCACGTTTTCTTTATCCTTTCACAGCTACTGTCAGCCTAGAAAAATGACTGTATTTTTTCGCCAGATTATTCCAATTGCTTTGTAAAGGGTTTCCCACCTTCATTTGTTTGGTTGAGAAAGTCTATCCTCAAAAAACCCAAAGCTATCCTTTTAAGATCTTACATCATCTCACGTGACACTCTGTCCAAGATTATAAAATGGTTCCTCTTTTCGTTACAGCTAAAGAAGTTGATCCCACATGTCCTGGCTTCTTTTTCCCTCTCTGGTTTCACATCCAAATCTTCCTGCACACACTCTGTTCACTCGAGCACTACAGTCTCCTTGATGTTCCTCCAGCAGTGAGCCATTGACACAACTGTGATTCATGGAATGGGAGCTTGTGTTTTCTCTTCCTGAAATGCTCTTCCTGCTGTTATCCACATACTTGTGTACATACGGCATGACCCTTCCTTCATGTCTGTATTAGGCCTTTCTCTTATTGTTATAAAGAGATACCCAAGAATAGGTAATTTATAAAGAAGATGATTTAATTGGTTTATGGTTCTGCAGGCTGTACGGGAAGCATGATGCTGTCATCTGCTTGGCTCCTGGGGAGGCCTCAGGAATCTTACAATTCTGCAGAAAGTGAAGTGGGAAGAGGCACATCACATGGCCAGAGCAGGAGCAAGAGAGAGGGAGAAGGTGCCACACACTTTTAAACAGTCAGATCTTGCAAAAATCCACTCAGTATCATGAGAACAGCACCATGAGGATGGGGCTAAGCTATTCATGAGAAATCCACCCACAGGATCCAATCACCTCCCACCAGGCCCCACCTCCAATACAATTCTACATGAGATTTGGGTGGGGACACTGACCCTAACTGTATAATTCTGCCCCAGTCCCTCCCAAATCTCATGTCCTTCACATGTTGCAATATGCAATCATGCCTTCCCAACAGTTCCTCAAAGTCTTAACTCATTCAAGCATTAAATCAACAGTCCAAAGTCCCAAGTCTCACCTGAGACAATACAAGTCTCTTTCATCTATGATCCTATAAAATGCAAAGCAAGTTAGTACTCTCATGTGGGTGTATGAGCACTGGATAAGCATTCCCACTTCAAAAGGGAGAAATCAGCAAAAGTAAAGGCCCCATGCATGTTTGAAACTCAGCAGGGTAGTCATTAAATCTTAAAACTCCAGAATAACCTCCTTTGACTCCATGTCCCAAATACAGGCACTCTGGTGCAAAGGATGGCCTCCCAAGGCCTTTGGCAGCTCTTCCTGTGGGAGAGCTTCCTGTCTTCTGAGCCCTCCACACTCTTCATGGGGGCAGGGTTCAGCCCCCATGGCTGCTCTCACAGGCTGGAGCTGAGTCTCTGCAGCTTTTCCAGGTGCAGGGTGCAAGCTATCCACAGGCATACCATTCTGGGGTCTGTAGAAAGGTGGCCCCCTTCTTACAGCTTCACTAGGCAGTGCCCCACTGGAAACTCTCTGTGGAGGCTTCATCCACATTTCCCTTCTGCACAAGTGCTCTGTCCCTGGAACAGGCTTCTGCCTGGACACCCAGGCTTTTCCAAACATCCTCTGAAATCTAGGTGGAGGCTTCCAGGCCTCATTTGCCCTTGCATTACGTGCACCTGCAGGCTTAACATCATGTGGATGTTTCCAAGGCTTATAGTTTGTACCCTCTGAAGGAGTAGCCCAAGCTGTAATTGGGCCCTTTGAGCTCGCTCTGAGGCCTCTGGGTCTGTGATGGGAGGGGGTGCTCTGAAAGTCTCTGAAATGCCTTTGAGACCTTCTCCCCATTGTGTTGGCTATCAGCATTTGGCTTCTTCTTTGTTGTGCAGATATTTCTAGCAAGCTGTTGCTCTGTAATCTGCACGAATTTCTTTCCTGAAAAAGCTTTTTCTTTCTCTGTCACATGGCAAGCCTGAAAATTTTTTGAAGTTTTACACTCTACTTCCATTTTTAAATATAAGTTGCAACTTATTTCTTTGCTCCCACATCTGAGCTAGACTGTTAGAAGCAGCCATGACAGTCCTTGAACATGTGCTGCTTAGAAATTTCTCCACCAGACACCCTAGGTCGTCACTCTCAAGTTAAACTTTTCACAGATTCTTATCGCACGAACAAAACGAAGACAAGCTTTTTGCCAAGGCAAACATGCACGACCTTTGCTGCAGTTCACCCAAATTTCCTAGTTTCCATCTGAGACTTCATCAGCCTAGACTTCACTATCCATATTTTTATCAGCATCTTGGTCACAACCACATGAAAAGGCTCTAAGAAGTTCCAGACTTTCCTTCATCTTCCGTCTTCTGAGCCCACCAGACTCTCCCGACCTCCACCTGTTACCCAGTTCCAAAGCTGCTTCCACATTTTCAGGTATTTTTATAGCAAGGCCTCACTCTCCAGCACCAATTTTGTGTATTAGCCTATTCTGGCATTGCTATAAAGAAATACCTGAGGCTAGGTGATTTATAAAGAAAAGAAGTCCAACTGGCTCATGGCTCTCCAGGTTGCACAGGAGGCACAGTGCTGGTATCTGCCGGGCTTCTGGGGAGGCCGCAGGAAACACAGCCATGGTGGAAGGTGAAGGGAACAGGCTTGTCACGTGGCTAGGGCAGGAGCAAGAGAGAGAGGGAAGATGCCACACACTTTTAAACAATCAGGTCTTGTGGGAGCTCACTATCAGGAGGGCAGCACCGAGGAGATAGGGCTAAACCACTCAAGAGAACTCCGCCCCAACGATCCAGTCACCTCCCACCAGGCTCCACCTCCAGTACTGGGGATTTCAGTTCTGCATGAGACGTGGGTGGGGACACAGATCCAGCTTATATCAAAGCCACTGCTCGGACACCTTCACAGTGATGGATGTCTGTGCTCCTCATCAGACTTAAAATTACATTTTCTGCTTTGTGAGTTCATGTGTGTCTCTTCTCCTGTTTTACCTTCCTCACAACACTTTTTATATTCTAATATAGGATATGATTTAGCTTTGCATCTGCTCACCATATTAGAATGGGATGTCTACAAAGGCAGGTATTTCAGCCTCGTTTGTTCACTGCTGCATCCCAGTACCCAGATGACTGACCAGCATGTAATAGATCCTCAAAACATGTCTGTGGAATGAATAAATACAGCTAGAAAATGTATTTTAGAATTGATAATTCTTTGGAGCTCTGGCAAATCCAATTCTTCAGAATACCATGCCCCACAGGATCCTGCTGACCATTCTTCCTGCACCACAGCCTGTCTATACAATTCTGGCCACAGGACAGCCAAAATTAGCTTTTGTCCACGAACTTGGGGGAATGCATTTTCCATTTTCAATGTGTTGCGTATGGGATAATACATTCATAAATACCAAGTCATGAGCTTCCAAGCAAATTTGTGGGACACACTCCTTCTGCATAATGGGATTCCCTCACAGTGAACCCAAGGCAGCACTTACGCAGGGTCCCACAGGGAGCTATAAGTCAGGTGTCTTTAATCCAGCTCTTCTCTATCTCAGGTCAGCTGTGTAAACTAGAGCAAGTACATTGAACTCATTATTTAGTTTCTTCTTCTATAAAGAGAGAGGTTTAGATTGTGTGATCTTTAACATTTCTTTCAGCATGAAGATTATTTTCTCAAAAGGCAATAAACTAGGAACAGAATTAGAAGTCATCTCAGTAACCCTTGGCTTTCATGGAACTTACTGGGTTATTTCATAAAAGCTGAAGTCCACAAGGGCATCATTGAGAACGGCCCACAAACAAATAGCTGAGCATATCTTAATTCATCTGTCTTTCAAGGAGATCTCAGAAGAATAAGCCATGCCAGGGCTTCTTTTTATAATTCAATCATGGCCGATCAGTAACCTTTATTAGCCAGTGAACTTGCCTTGAACCACATCATACACCTTTTATCAGCCGATTTTCACAGAGATTGAAATCCAAAATAAAGTGACAGATGTTGAGTCTGGCCTCCTTGCGACTAACATTTCTGTTTCCTTCAAATGAACTGACTCTCAGTTTCTTCCCAGGTCTCTAGCTCTCTGACCAGAGGAACGTCGCTAGCTAGACTGCTGGTGATTTCAAGGAGTCAGGTAGGAAGGAGGAAGCAGCTAAGATTTATCAGATGCTTACCAAATGCTCAGTGCTCTCCACCCAGGCACATAACAATGCATGCCTGGTTTGTGTTAACAGTGACTTTTCTTAGTTTTTCTATTAATGCTTCTTCATAGAAGAGAATCAAACTGGCTGAATTTTCTAGAAAGTTGGAAATATTTTCTTATTTTTTAAGGCCCATGGTGTGAGTTGTCAGTGCAGAATAATTACATTCTGTGTCAGAAATCATAATCCAATGTTCATGAAATCTCTTCTTTAGAATATATTTTACGGGGAAAAAATTATAGGGGAACTAGACTTCTTACAGTGAGAGGAAACTTTATATCATCTTGCAAGGATTCTGCAACTGAAAAACTGCTGTCAGCTACCAGGGAGAGTGAAGTCTTACTGCGGCAATGCACTTTATGTAATAATATTGAAGGAGGAAGAGTGATAGGAGAAGAGGATTCGTTTCCATGGAGACAACAAATTTATTTTTAATGAATGACAATTCTCTAGAATTCTGGATATACGGATTCATGCACTCAACAAATAGTTTTTACTTCTCCTATGGGTTATAGTAGGTAGGTTTTGAGGTACTGATGGTAAACATAATCTGAGAATCTGCCCTTAAGGAGTTTATAGTATGGGGATGGGGGCAAATGCTGTCAATAAAAACACAGCTCTTTGCAGGGTGGTTTTTCTCCCATCCCAAATCTTCCTTAAGAGGTAGTGCCTGTCTTAGATTCTCACCCACTTTTCTCCTTGCAGATCCCAGGCTTATGTTAAATAGAATGCAAAAAGGAGAAGTGGCTGGTAAGAAGAAGACAATAGTCAGAGACTTTTGTTTAATTATGCACCAGATTGGCTGAGCATGGTAGCTCATGCCTGTAATCCCAGCACTTTGGGAGGCCAAGGTGGACAGATCACCTGAGGTCAGGAGTTCGAGACCAGCCTGGCCAACATGGCGAAACCCTGTCTCTACCAAAAATACAAAAATTAGCTGGGGATGGTGGTGGGCATCTGTAATCCCAGCTACTTGAGAGGTGGAGGCAGGAGAATCATTTGAACCCGGGAAGCAGGGGTTGCAGGGAGCCGAGATCACACCACTGCACTCCAGCCTGGGCGACACAGCGAGACTGTGTCTCAAAAAATTTAAATAAATAATAAATAAACAAATGACACACCAGATTGTGCTATCTAGTGCATAACAAGTATTTCTAGCCTCATAGATACTTAAACTAAGAGTAGACTGAGAAGATGAATTTTTCTTCACTCCCTCTTTTAACGAACAGTTAATTGAGCTTGAGTGCTTCAAAGACGTTCTGGGTATTGCAGACATAGTGGTAAAGGTGGTTTGGGTACTAACATGTGATTGCATGACCAAGTTGTGTCAACCAATGTATTCATGAGCATGCTTCCTAGATGGAATGCCCTAGGAACTCAGGGCTGTGTCAGGGACTTTCTGTGTGCTGTGTTAGCTGCCTTGGTGAAAGCTTGGGGAGTTAGAGAATCAACCAAGATTACTTATAAAGATCAAAGTGAAGATAATTTGTTGGGGTTTCATAAAATACTTCTAAATTTCAGGACATATAATTTTGACCAAAAATAAGATAGTCTCTTCAGAGGGCAGGGTAATCTGTGAATGTTATGACACCTTCAATGAGAAGACTTAAGCCAGCAACAGAAGCAGCACTGCTCATGTTGAGATAAGCAATTGCATGAGAAAGACAGCCTGTAAGGGGCACTGCTATGGTTTAGATGTGGGCTTTTCCTGTCAAAACTCTTAGTGAACTTTCATTGTTTCAGGAGCCTGAGGCAGGAGGAATGCTTGAGTCCAGAAGTTCAAGACCAGCCTGGGCAACATGAGGAGTCCCCATCTCTACAAAAAAATTAAAAGCTAGCCAGCTGTGGTGCTGTGCACCTGTAGTCCTAGCTACTCAGGAGACTGTGGCAGGAGGATCACTTGAGCCCAGGAGGTCGAGGCTGCAGTGAGCCATGATCATGCCATTGCACTCCAGATGGGCAATGGAGTGAGAACCCCAATCTCAAAACAAAAACATAAACAAAACAGAAGGTTTTTTAAAAATAGTTTTTTTAAAGAAATTTAATTGTCAATGTAACCCATCACAGTGCCTGTAAGAGGTGAAGAAATCATTAACATAGATTAATGTCTTTCTCCGGAAGACTGGGTTAGTTGCTGTGGGAATGGATTATTCCCCACGAGAGCAGGTTGTTATAAAGCAAGGCTGCCTCTCCTGTCTGGTTCCTTCCCACACACGCCTGCTTCCCCTTTCCCTTCTTTGTGAAGCAGCTTGTAGCCCTCACCAAAGCCTGAGCAGATGGCAGAACCAGGCTTCTTTGACTTCCCAGCCTCTAGAATCATCAACCTAATAATCCTATTTTCTTCATAAATTTCCCAGTTGTGAGTAGTCTGTTGTAGCAATACAAAACAGATGAAGACAGACACTTTGTTGTGATGAAAATTTAGCATCTTGGCAGAATTTGTAGAAGGATGGTGGAGACAGACCTTCAAATCCAGATTAAGGCATCTGGGAGAACAAGCAGCATAGACAGGTTATGGAATGTGTACATGGTGGTCCCATCTTAGAAGTGCTGAGGAAGAATGACATCAAGGCTGGCTTTGCACCTGCTGGGGACTGGTTGCTGGCTCTAAAGCAAACTCACAGACGAAGCAATGCTATGTTCTTAGATGCCAAGCCATGGTTGACTATGAGACTATAAAATGCCTTTCCACTTGCAGATGAAATTTGAAATAATGAGTTTGGTTACTGTAGAGGGAAGACAGAACAGAGAGGAAGGGGAAGGAGGACCCAACTTTATGACTGGGCTCTGCTTGTCAGTTTCAGGCTGCTCCAGATTCTGAAGGCTGTTGGGATGCTCCATGTTATCAGTGTCAATTTGGAGAAAAGAGGGTGAAAGTCTGAACTATAGAAAGTGAAAGACCAAATTAGAAAGCTGAGCATGTCCAAAACAAAAGAAAAATGGAGTGGCTATTCTGGGGTGTTGCCTAAAGAAGAGTACACATCCCTTTGGGTGCAAAGTGTCGAAGAGATGCTGGTTGGTATGGTGGCTACGACACTAACACAGCGTAAGCTGGAAACGCAACAACCTTACATTTGGAAGCAGGGGAGGATGTGCAGAGGAAGTGGCTGGTTGAGTTTACAAGGCAACGTCCTATTTCACAACAGTCCTCACTTTTATTATCAATGTGGGGAGGTTGGACATGTAATTATAGATGATCCAACTGGGGAGAAACTCTTTCATACAGCAAAAGACAGGAAAATGTGGGGTGATGTGTAAATGGAGATGGGCCCCGAGCAGGGCTCAGGAACTCAAAGTTGCTGTGTGCATCCTTTAAAGCAAATGATACACCAAAAGTCTGGATTCCTTCAGTACCTTAGCACTATTGAAGATGGTAGTCTGGATTCCTCCAGTGTCTCAGCTCTATTGGAGATGATAGTCTGGATTCCTCCAGTGCCTCCGCACTATTGGAGATCACAGTCTGGATTCTTCCAGTGTCTCAACTCTTTTGGAGATGATAGTCTGGATTCCTCCAGTGCCTCAGCACTATTGGAGATGATAGTCTGGATTCCTCCAGTGCCTCAGCACTATTGGAGATCACAGTCTAGATTCCTCCAGTGTCTCAGCTCTATTGGAGATGATAGTCTGGATTCCTCCAGTGTCTCAGTACTATTGGGGATCATAGTCTGGATTCCTCCAGTGTCTCAGCTCTATTGGAGATGATAGTCTGGATTCCTCCAGTGCCTCAGCATTATTGGAGATCACAGTCTGGATTCCTCCAGTGTCTCAGCACTATTGGAGATCACAGTCTGGATTCCTTCAGTGTCTCAGCTCTATTGGAGATGATAGTCTGGATTCCTCCAGTGTCTCAGCACTACTGGAGATCACAGTCTGGATTCCTCCAGCTTCTCAGCACTATTAGAGATGGTAGTGTGGATTCCTCCAGTGCCTCAGCACTATTAGAGATCACAGTCTGGATTCCTCCAGTTTCTCAGCACTATTAGAGATGGTAGTCTGGATTCTTCCAGTGCCTCAGCACTATTGGAGATCACAGTCTGGATTCCTCCAGCTTCTCAGCACTATTAGAGATGGTAGTCTGGATTCCTCCAGTGCCTCAGCATTATGGGAGATGGTAATCTGTATTCCTCCAGTGTTTCAGCACTATTGGAGATCATAGTCTGAATACCTTCAGTGCCTCAGCACTATTGGACATCATCTCTAATGTTACTTGGATATTCACCAACTGTTGCCAGTTACTGGCCAACGGTGTTTGGCCAAGGCTTCAATTTATGCTCTGTGGATATAAGCAATCCCATCAAAGTCCAAGGTATCTAGTCAGATATCTCAGTTAACAATAATTACAGCGCTTCCCAAGGGCCAGAAGAATTGTAACCAAGGAAGCTGCAAACTAAGATGGAGGTGATCTCCCTCCTTAAATGAAAATAAGCTTATTTCAAAAGGCACATAGCATCAACTAAACTAATAGGATGTGAGAATGTTTTGGTTGGGGCAGTGGGTATTCAGGAAAGATGGTCCTCTCAGGGATTAATGATTAAGGGACTATATTAGAAACTCTGTGTTAACAGCAGCAATTATATTTGTCCATTTTGGAATCCATATGTATCCTAGATTTTGTGGTTAACTAGAAAATCTGTGAATAAGATACACAGGAGAATTACAGAATAAATAGGCTAAAATTAGTAATAAAATACATCCCAAGTTAATTCCACTGCAGTAACTATATTCTTCTATAGGACCTCAGTTTTACAAAATATGAGTGAGCTACCATGTAGTAGCTCCCCATATGATATATTTTGGTGAACATTCCACAATCACTTAAAGATCATGTGCATTCTACAATTGCTCTGTGTGGTAGTTTTCTAAACTCCTACTAGTCTTACCTCAGGCTGTTATAACAAAATACCATAGTCTGGCTGATTTTAAACAACAGATGCTTATTTCTAACAGTTCTGGAGGAAGGCTGGAAGTCCAAGATCAAGGTGCCAGCAGACCCAGTGTCTGGAGATGGCCTCCTTCCTGGCTTGCAGATAGCTGTCTTCTTGGGTCATCCTCCCATGGTGAAGAGAGGGCTCTGCTGTCTTTTTCTTCTTAGGAGGGCACTAATCCCATCTTGAGAGCAGCACCCTCAATACCTACTCTAACCTTAATTATCTCCTAAACATAAAAGTTTGACATGGGGGGAGCACTATGTATTCAGCACACTGAATCTACAGCACTGCTTTAAAAAAATTTTGCTTGTTCAGTTAGAACAGAAAACAAAAGCATGATTAAATATTCCATTGTGACTGTGAATTTGTCTATGACTGTTTTCAGCAATTTTTGGTTTTAGTAATTACCTTGATGGTGTTCTCTTAACTTCCAAATCCGTGGTTTGGTGTCCATATTTGTTTTAGAAAATTTTCAACCATTCCTTCTGAAAATACGTCTTTTGTCTGATTATCATTCTGTCCTTACACTGGGATTTCAGTTAAGTGTATGTAGACCTTCTGATGGCATCTTGAGGTTCTCAGCTGTTCTGCTCTCCTTGGTCCTGCCTTTCTCTCTCTGTGCTTTGGTTGGGAGATTGCCACCTATCTATACTCGAGTTCACTGATTCTTTCCTCGGCCTCTCAAGTCTACAGCCTGTCCACTGGGAAGCATTTCTCATTGCTCTCACTGCATTTTCATGTTTATGTCTAAGATTTTTGATGGATTCTTTCTTATGTTTTTGGTTTCCTGCTAAAATTCAACCATGTAATCTTGCATATTGTCCACCCTTTAGACCAGAGACAGAAGCACAATTATTTTATATTTCTGGTCTGATGACTCTAACACTGCGTCATCTCTGTGCATGATTCTGATGCTTGTTTCAATTCATTGCAGAATTAATATCCTGGCTTTTTTCATGTTCCATATTTTTATTTGAATTACAGACATCTTGTATAAAACTGCAAAGCCTGAGGTGAATAGGTTTTTTACCTGCAAATGGGCATGACTTTTCTTCTTTTAGTAGGGAGTGGTTTGAGGCTGTCTAGCTGGAAGCTGAATTTCTCTGGGGATTTGTTTTTGTAACACTAAATGGTGAATCAACAGAAGCTTTATTATGCTATTTTATTTTTTGAGATGGAGTCTCACTCTGTCACCCAAGCTATAGTGCAGTGGCACAATCTCAGCTCACTGCAACCTCCACCACCCAGGTTCAAGCCATTCTCCTGCCTCAGCCTCTTGAGTCACTAGGATCACAGGTGCACTCCACCATGACCTGCTAATTTTTGTACTTTTAGTAGAGACTGGGTTTTGTCATGTTGGCCAGGATGGTCTTGAACTCCTGACCTCAGGTTATCTGCCCACTTTGGCTTCCCAAAGAGCTGGGATTACAGGTGTGAGCCACGTGCCTGGCTGAAAGCTTTATATTTTAGATTAGAAATTAGACTTTTTAATCTACTTATCGCCATGTATTTTTAACATCTTATTGGAAATTCTATCCAGGATAGTAAACCAAGAAAAATAAGTAGAAGGTATTTATATGAGAAAAAAAAATCCAAAATATTACTATTTACTGTTGACATGAATGTATGCATATAAAGTCTCAATAATTGTCTTCCCAGTTTATAATATTTAAAATGTTAGGTGAGTAAGTTGCTCAATTAAAATTCTATATATAAAAATCAATTAAATTTTGGTCAGAAAAATACATTTAAAAAAATCTATTTTAAAATAGCAAAAACATTAACCAAGTTCTGTCAACCACGACTGTGCCACCTCTACCCAGGACATTTCTGGCCTCAGAGCAATCCTTCCCCAAGGTGAATCTGCAGAGCCCACATGGCTCAGTCTCAAATTCAAACAAAAGGCGGGAAGAGTCTATCCGTCTCACTGTCCCTCTTAATTCCACAAACTTGGGAGGAGGCCTCTGAGGCTGGCTGTGCTTTTTTTCCTTCCCCAGGCATGAGGACAAAGCCTGTCCCAGACCCTGCAGGTAAAGCTTCACTGTGTCAGTGTGGGGTCTGCCTTGCATGGATGGTTTCATTGGTTCAGAAAGCTGGGCTCTTCCTCTTGACTTAAGGCCACCCACCCACCCACCGCCTTTCTTCAGTCACATTTCCAGTCATTGACTCCATAACTGAACATTTGTTCTCATGCTGTATTTCCCTGCCTGGTCGTCCCAGGTCCACCTACGTAGCGAGGGCTGCTCCATGCCTCGGGCTCAGGAGCTTTGCTCCCGCTCCTCCTCCCTGCTTTCCTTAGCTCCAAAGGAACATAGCTGCCTTCTCACTGGTATCTTCCTGCACAAATCAAGATGGAAAATTTTAGTATACACACACAAAAAAATCTCATGAATTGCCTCTATCACATGAAGAAAGCAATAATTTCAATTGAATTTTATGTATTTTTGCATTAAAAAAAGAGGCTGGGCTAGTGTATACAGGGTAGGGGGTTTTGTCTATTTTTTTTACAGTTTTTCCCAATGCCTAAGATGGCTCTTGGCAGGTAGCGGGCAGGCCTCAGGGAGTCTCTGTGGACAAGTGAGCTCAGTGTATAGCTCAAGACAGAGTGGCCATTGGGCTGCAGAAAATTAATACAAAATTCAGATTCATCATCACTATGTACAGCGCCCATATGTCCCAGATTGTCTGGGACAGACCTGATATCAAATATTCTGTCCCATTTTCAGAGCATGTTTCAGACCATATGTCCACATTTATGTTTAAGAAAATACAGTATTCATTTCTTTAACAAGAAAGTAGGCCCAAATCTCCAGGAACCACTCCTGAATCTAAATGGCTCCTCCTCTCCACGCTAAAGGTCTGATGTAAATGCTCCGTGTTCCCCCGGGGCCCACACAGAAAGCAGCATCTCCAGAGCAGGGCCAGGGTCATGCAGAGGCTACACTCGGGGACGTGCACCAGGGACGTGGGATTACAAGGCCGTGACCGCACACCAGCCCTTCTGGGAGCCAGACCAAAACAATTCTAATCACTGTCACCATTTCCTGAATATTCTTCTGTGATTCATGTAACCAACCCTAAAATTTTTCTTAACTTGTAGCAAAGTAGACACATTTAATCTCTCTTGAAGCACAGTTATTTGAGTATCGCCTATCTTTTCCTGCTTTTTGGGATGGTTTAGACACGCGTGTACTTATAATTGTACAGTAACACAAATACAAAATAAGGAACAATAATTGATCCTTGTCTTAGTTTGTAGTATTTTATGCTGCTTTCTGTAAGGAGTTATTTCCTTACAGGAAGAAACCACTCTTTGGAAATGCTATAAATGACACGGCATAGCATATATGGTACCATGCCATAAATTTTCCTCTGAATTCTGAAGGTCAAAATTTAATATCATGAGATAGTTATGTCACTTAACAAAGGTCTCAAAATACCACTAGGACACATTGACCACCTAGAAAATATGTATTCATATAAAAACAAAAATACCATGCCATGATTAGGTTATCATTCAATTATTCTAAAACAAGACTTACAACCCAGTTCATATGATGTGTTATAATTTAATAAATTTATGTCTGTATTTATTGAACAGTTTCTTATTAAAGGAAATTTGAAAATCTGATAGAGATAACCTAATTATAATATCTAATTACAGAATGAAATAAATCACTAAGACCAGCATAATGAGTCTTAAATACTAATTAATATTCAGATGAGAAGCTGAAATTTTGACATTCCAGTCATGCGGTAAAAATCCAGGAGCATGAGGGAGTATGCAGGGTGTTTTGTCATTTCGAATTTGAAATTCCTCACACCTTCTGCATTGTTCAAACGAGTGCTGCATTCTTCGAAGCTTTTGTTAATAATGGTCTAGACCTGTCACTAAAATGCTGTTAATGCCACTCGCCATGTGGAAAGTCTTAGAGATAATTTTGCTAAAATCAGTTAAGGAAGGAAACCTAGAGAAGGTTCTAATCAGTGTTGTTGTAAAAAAAAAAAAGCAATGGCTTTTATCAGAAGAGGGAAGAAATAAAGGATCCTTTGAAAGGACATGGATCTGGTAACAAGTATTTGAATGGAATTAAAACACCCCAGTGGAACATGCACCTCCATGCTCTTTCTGGTGTTGAGATGGGGGCTGGTACCGAGGCTCAGAGGCCAGACTCCAGTGAGCCTGCCAGGTGGAACTTCCACGTCCACCCTCCCCAGCAAACATGGGGATGTGAGCACAGCTCTGCTAGCCGGGTCAGCTCCTGTGGGACCCAGGGACGACAGTGCCACACGTGGTGTGTAAGTCCCTTTTGGAAAACGCTTTCACATATTTGCTGCAGATACTTCTCCTAACTCGGGGAGGCATTGGTCACTCTTCCCTCCTTCTTGGGGGCCAGGGTTGTACTTAGCCACCTCCAGGATCACAGTGACCTAAAACAACAACAAACAGCAACAAAACAATGAGACACCCAGCTGAACAATGGTTGCCTATGGAACAGCAGAGCAAAGCCATGGAAAAAGTAGCAAAAAATAAAAAAGTAATGGACGCATACACGAGTGAATCTAAGTGAAGGATGGGTCTTGAAAGGGAAGAGGCTGCGGGGACCCCACCTTCAGGAAAGCAGAAAACATCACCCAGTCAGCACGGCTTCTGCAGGAGACTGTGCTCACACCGTCAGAGGCACCGTTGCTGAGACAGCCATCCGGAAGGAAGAGCTGCTGAAGTTTTCTCCAGCTTGTCAAGAAGGTTAGGAAAGTCAATTCTCTTAAACTTGCCTAAAACTGGATTCAGACCATGCCTGGAAGCAACCTCAACACAGCTTCTTTTCCATCCCCTGGCACTCGCTGGCAGCCTCAGCACTGACCTCCAAACCACAGACTGGACGAGACTGGCAGAGGAATGGCTCATCCACAAGATGCTGTAGGATCCCATGGAATATCTCTGGTACCAAGACAAGCCTTTCCAACCACATGTGATTGCTCTAACCTGGATGCATTTTCCCAATAAAGTACAATTATAATAAGTGAATGTGTGATGAGTTTTAGGAAGCAGTAGTGTATTCTCAGCATCCTAATCAGAAAGAGAAATCCAGTAGCAGGTAGGCGGGCAGAGGACATGAAGCTGAGCTTCCCACCTGTATGGTCTTGGACAGGTCACTGCTGAAACTTAATGTTCATTTTAATAGAGGCAAGTTGACCAGATGGGTCACAAACTCCTTCCTGATTTCTCCTGTTATATTTGCTTTTTCCTGTGATTAAAGAATGCCCAAGTCACTTCATATTAAATTAAAAACATTTCATGAAATTCACTCTCCCTAAGTCACAGATAATTTAAGTAATGCTGTATTAATGCATTACCTCATTGCTAAAAAGAACTACCTGAGACTGGGTAATTTATAAAGAAAACAGGTTTAATGGGCTCACAGTGCCACAGGCTATATGGGAAGCATGGCTGGGAGGCCTCAGGAAACTTACAATTATGGTGGGAGGGAAACAGGCACATCTTACATGACTGGAGCAGGAGCAGGAGAGAAGGGGAGCTGCTACACACTTTGAAACAACCAGATATTGCAAGAGCTCACTCACTGTCATGAGAACAGCAAGAAGGAAATCCACCCCCATGATCCAATTACCTCCCACTATGCCCGTCATCTAACACGGAGGATTACAAATCAACACAAGATTTGGGCAGGGACACAGATCCAAACAGTGTGAGATGTTGTGCCCATTGGTAACTGGCCACACCTTCCTTCCAGAGGGGCCCTTCTCCTTGGATTTTCTCTTTCCCTCTTTCTTGGTGTCCTTTTCCTCCCAGGTCCTAATTCTCACTGGATGCCTGTTTTCCCCCATCTTTCTTCACATCCCTCCACATGGGAAGTAATTGCTGATATCCTCAGGATTTCTCCTGAGTTTCTATGTTTTCTCACAGTATACACATATATCTTATGTGATTTTATTTATCCATAGTTTCAACCACCTCCTACAGGCTGCAATTCTCAAATATTTATTTTCATTCCAGGTTGTTATATTAACATTTTAGACCTCCAGTCTTAGCTATTTACAATAATCTCCACCGGGGAGATATGCTTTCTGTATTAAGACTAAGCACATTAAAATGTTAACTAGTATCTTCCTGTGCATACCTCCTGAATGCTAATAGAAACATCCTTATCTAAATTGTCACTAGTATCAGAAATCCAGTAGTAAGTCCTAGATCTTTTTTCTTTCTTCCTATAAGCTGTTTTCTAATTTTTCCACCATCAAATCCTGCCCACTGCACTGTGTAACTGTTGATGAAATGTCTTCCTCCTCTCAATTGGCACTGCTGTGAACTCTCCCCTTCTCGTTTCTCAACCTGACTGCCATGATACTTTGCAAAGTGTTCTCCTGTCCCTTGTCTGCTTGCTTTCCAATTCATCCTCATAGAGACTCAAAGTGACCTTTTAGGATGTATATTTAATCATGCAACTTAAAATCCCTCAACCCCTCTCAACTGTCTCCCAGAACAGTGCAGACTCCATTCGGAAGACGATCCCTGATCTGGAGCATGTGACTCCTACCCAATGCCAGCAAGGCTTGGCTTCATGACTTGGGCTTTCTAACAAGCTATGCTTTTCAGCCACTCCAGCTACATGCATTTGCATACAGAACAAGCCTATTCTTCCCCAAGTCTTCCCCTGGACCCCTCTGGCATTGCCCTCACCTGACTGGAAGCTCCCTGACAGAGAGGGTTGGCCACTCACCTCACTTCATCGCCTGTGCAGGGCCTGCCTCCCAGTGCCCAGTTGGTGCTTGCTGAATAAAAGAATACAAATAAAGTGTATTTTAGAATAAGAATAGAATGTATTTCATTCATTCAAAAGAGATCTATTGAGCATTTGTCCTCTGTCAAGAACTGTTCTAGGTGCTCAGAGGTATCAGTGATTGACATAAAGATGCCTGTCCTCATGAAGGTCACCTTCTGGTATAGAGAGGCAATAATTAAAAATAGATACAATAAACAAGCTATATCATGCATTTGCATGTGATGACTGCTATGGAAAAAGACAAGTCAAGCAGGGCAGAAGGAGATTAAGAGTACTAAGCAAGAGGCTGACATTTGATTAGAGTGGCTGGGGTAGGCTTTGTCTGGATGGTGATGTGTGAACAAAGATGGGGAATGAGGATGGTGGGAGTCCATGTGAGGGTTTCTGGAGGGGCAGTGTGCTGGTGGAGAAAACAGCTGTTGCAAAGGTCAAAGGCCAGAGATTATGGCTCAGGCTCTGCAAGTAGCAAGGGGACCCACAGTAATAGCTGCTTAAAAGATGGTGGTAGAAATAATATCCAGCTCCAAAATCAAATCCGTTTCTCTGACATACAATGTGCTGGTCAGTTAGT
Organism: Cheracebus regulus; assembly: GCA_963574635.1. Lineage (NCBI taxonomy): Eukaryota > Metazoa > Chordata > Mammalia > Primates > Pitheciidae > Cheracebus > Cheracebus regulus. The sequence continues at coordinate 23,405 of CAUYQU010001270.1, forward strand.
TAGAAAGATTCTAGATCTTAAAAAACAACAACAACAATATATTGTTATTAACAATATATTGTTTTTCTTTCCTAGTAAACAGAGAGGGAAAAAGTTATTTTATAAGTATCAAAGAACCACAGATTAAGAGGAGGAATGGGTTTAGAACTGTAAATAGACAGTTTAAAATTTGCATAACATCCAATGCTGGTATAGTAGTTAAGAAATAAATTATGAAATATCTATAAGATTAACTACTCTTAAACAATTATAAATCATACTGCAAAAAATTAATGCAATAAGAATGTGTTCACTATATAATGTAAAGTGACTGAAGAAGGTTGCTTAATAGCATAAACAAGCTTCTATTTTAAGGTTTAAATTGTGCACATATGCTTTGTAACACTTGAAGAAATAAGTGCAGTGGGGAGAGGGTAGTTTGTATATTCATGTTGTACTTTCATATATTTTACAAATTTTCTAAAAGGAATAAGAATAATTTTAATATCAAAGAAAACAATGCTATTAAAAAGGAAACAGAGAAAGCTCTGTAACAGAACTCAACATGTATTTTAAGAACTTAGGAGAAACCTCACATGTCGTTGGAAAAGTAAAGCATTATTCAGTAATTGCTGCTCGTAAAAGTGGAGTAGTTGAACAATATGTAAGTCCTTCCTTCATACCATTCACTAAAACACATTCTAGTCATGTTAAATCATATACAGAAAATTCTTAAAGAAAATCAAGATTAAAAGCCTAAATTGTCTTCTGGTCAATGATGAAAGATTGACCACATTTATTTACATATTTTTCTTTCTATAAGAGTGGGGAAATTTTTAAAAAATTACCTAAATCCATAGCAACCAAAATGATAAAAAAATATGGATGGAGAAGTCATTTTTTTAAGCAGGGTGGATGAAACAACAAATAAAATATCTGCATAGGCTGATATGAAAGAGGAAGAAACTGATTTGCCAAGCAAATCATGTGAAAACTCTCAGAAATTGTTGATATTGGTATCAGTGAAGTGAGGAGATGATGTGTAGAGACAGAAACAGGTGCACCAACTGAACATCTGTGAATGGAGATGCTACGTTCCTCCTTACATTTCCTGACTGTGTGTATTCAGAATAATACTAATCAGCCTCCATGTAATCCCCATGCACACAGCTAGAAAATTGAATGTAGGTTTATTTTATAGTAAAATAAAGTAAAATGTGGGGCTGAGAAAGGGATGGTCTTTTAAATATGATTTTAAAGACAGCCCCTAAGAGAATTAGCAATTCAGCTTCTAGAGCATATATCCCCAGGCATAATGTCCAAACAAGAGACTAGAGAATTATTCTATGGAGAAACTAAATGGCCCCAGTTTTACCCAAATACATTCAGTCCTAAAAGGAAATGCTTGCTTTCCAGGCTGATCAATCTGCAATGAGACTAATCAATGAACAAGTCTTACCCACACATTCAGAGTTTCTAATCAGCTTGTCACTACACTATATGCAAATCTAAACGTTCAGGTAGTTCTTTACACTTGCAATCAGTTTCAACGCACACACACAAAATGCAGTTAAGACAAATGCAAAGACTGGGTATGAAGAGAACAGAGAAAATGCATTAAGGAAAAGAAAATGTTTAAGGTTCTCTAAAGTTAGAATACTAAGAAAATACATTTTTTCTGTAAAATAAGAGCACTATGCTATGAAAAGAGAACAAATGGAAGACAAAAAAAATGTTAAAATTAGAAATATGGAAAGTCAAATTAAATATATATTAAATACTTATGTCTATGAATGGGAACAGTATAAGAGGATTAACTTTTTAAATTAATCCTCACAGAGACAGAGAGGAAGGCATTCAATTCCATCCAAGAGATCAAGAATTAGAAAAACACTGGCCTTTTTAAGAAAGATATATTATGCTAGATAATAAAGCCTTACCTTCAAATTCTGAAGAAAACAATATTTAGAATTTTATACCTAGCTAAGCTATACAATGACTATGGAAATAGAATAATAAGAGAATTTTCAAAAATTTAAGAATTCAGAAATTTTGAATCCTTAAATTTCAATGAAAGTTGAAAGTAAGTCAAGAAAAAGTAAGAATATATTTCAATGAAAGGTGAAAGTAAGTCAAGAAAAAATAAGATACAGAAAACAGGAAACAATGCTAACACCAAGGAGTATTGAACTAAGTTTTTGCATGACAGATATATGATAGTTCTAGACAAAAAAAAAGGTAAAAATTTGAAAAGAATAGAAAGCTCTAGAAAGGAAGTATTCAGGACATGAAGTGACCAATTATTTGCTACAGTGGATTATTTGGAGTAAAGTGATTAAAAGTACTCCATAACTGATGTATCATTGAGAAGAGGATTTTTAAAAAAATATGTAGAGGCATAGAGGCATATATTTCACTGCTATTGCCATGAACAATATTTACATAATACTGTGTCATGAGTTGAATTGTGTGCTCACAAAAGATATGTTAAAATCCTAACCTTGAAAATACATCAGAATGCGACCACATTTGGAAATAGGGTCCTTAGAGCTGTAATCATGTTAAGATGAGGTCATGAGGATGGGCCCTAATCCAATGTGATGAGTGTCTTTACAAAATGGGTGGAAAGAGAGACACAGAGAGAACATCATGTGATGATGAACACATTGATTGGAGTTACATAGCTGCAAGCCAAGAAATGCCAAATTGCCAGTAATCAACCAGCATGTGGGAAGAGATCTCAGGCAGAGCACAGCCCTATTCATGCCTTGATTTTAGAACGGTAGCCCCTAGAAGTATGAGTTAATACATTTCTGTTGCTTGAAGCCATGCAGTTAGTGGTACTTTGCTATAGCAAATATCCCTAGAAAACAAATACATGATGCAATTAATATTTATTAAACAGAAATTATGACATAACCATGCTGGGATGTAAAACTGCTACATCTTTATCTATTATAAAATACATTTTGTAGCTAATGACTGAACTTGATAAATTAAGAAAAAGCAGTATAATCATATTAAGTAAGCATTTATTATGTATCTTTATAATGTCCACTATATTTATATAGAGACACATATCAGAATAATAGAGAATTTAACTCCATATTTAACATAATTTACAATATGCCAAGTAGTATTCTAAATGTCTTACAGGTATGAATTCATTTGTTGATCTAGAAATTCTATGAGGTATTTTTATTATTATTTCCATTTTCATGTGGAGAAACAGAGAGAAGTGCTAAAAAACTAAGTGATTCCATATAAGAGTGAGAACATACAGTGTTTATCTTTCTGGTCCTGGCTTATTTCACTCTATATAATGTCCTCCAGGCTTATCCATGCTGTGTTGAAGGACAGGATTTCATTCTCTTCTATGCTTGTGTAAGTATATTCACTCTTCTATTCATGGGCACTACAGTTGATTCCATATCTTGACAACTGTAAATATAGAAATATAGTGCTGCAATGCTATAGTATTCAGTATTGGTATTCAGTTTTTCTTTGCATACTGGTTTCATTTTTTTTTTGGCTATATACTCAGTCATGAGATTGCTGTGTTAAGTGGCAAAACCTGAATTCAACTCAGGTACTCTAGGCCCCAAGTCTCTCATGGTAGCCACAATAGGCTGCATCTAAGACAAGTTTTGAGATCTGTGACAATAAAGGAAAATAAATTGTCTCCAAGACAGTTTGTATGATAATGGACAATAGGACACTCTGATACACTCTAGAATACTGTGGGAGTGATCTATTAAATTGTGTATGTGAGTGTGTGTTTGTGTGTATGAAATGATTGTACATGGGCACAAAAAAACATGAAAAATAGTATGCATAGAAATTAGGTAATGGCAAAAAAATGCAATTACTTTTGTGCCAATGTAATATATCCACGAGATATTATATAATAAAAAACTATACAGCAAATAAAATACCATTTCATTGGTATAGTTTGAAAACGCTTTGAAAATGTAGCAGTCTCTACTTTAAACTGTGCATGTACATATTCAGCAATTTTACTTCCAAATAGAAATGGGGAAGTTGGTTTATAAAGCAAAAAACATAGAATGCTTATAGGAGGATTAAATGTATTAAGCCCAAAATGAATTTTATGAAATGTTCTTCCAAAATTGAGCAGACACATAAATTGTGGCATATTGACACAACAGAGGACTATTCAAAGGATATACACAGCATCATAGATACATCTTATAAACAACATTTTTAGCAAATGAAGCCAAACAAAAAGAAAAGAATTGACACTGTATCATTCTATATATACTTACAATTTTTAAGAATAAATATCATCTATGATTTTAAGAAGGCAGAATAGTGGATACTTTCTAGGAGAAGGGAAATGAGACAATATGGGAGATGTTGTGTATTGATAATGTTCTATTGCTTGCCCCTGGTGGTAGTTGAGTGAGTGTAATAATTGGACATTATTTTTTGAATTGGGTACTTAGGTGTTGGCTACTTCTTACAGAAGTATATTAAACTGAAGTTGAAAACAGTATGATTAATCAGGACGTCTTTGCTGTCATCCCAAAAGAGAAGAGTTTTATGCAACAGAGAAATACAGAAAGGCCGAGCACAGTGGCTCACTCTCGTAATCCAGCACTTTGGGAGGCCAAGGTGGGAGCATCACTTGAGGCCAGGAGTTTGAGACCAGCCTTGGCAATCTGGCAAAACCCCATCTCTACTAAAACTACAAAAACTAGCTGGGTGTGGTGGTGCATGCTGGAAGTCCCAGCTATGTGGGAGGCTGAAGTGGGAGGATCACTTGAGCCTGGAGGTTGAGGCTTGGACAATAGAGTGAGACTCCATCTCAAAATAAATAAATAAATAAATACAAATACAGGTATGTTTGTAAACAATAAAACCTCTTGAAAGGAAAAGGTGTGGCTAAGGATAGAGTGTGCCTTTGAAGAATGGAATGAAGATTTGCGTCCTAGCTCGGCCGCTTTATATTGCATCCCCTAAGTCAAGTGAGGAATCGTCAGTTTCCTCATCTGTAATGTGGGGCGGATAATCCTTCCTGGGGCTGTTGTGGGTGTTAAGTGAGCTGTCCAGTGCAGTGTCCTAAGCAAGAGCCTGACATGGCACATGCTCAGCCAACACCTCCCTCGCTCTCCAGGCAAACTGCACACCAAGCCGGATGGTGACCACCGTTTCCCTCAAAACCACACTCCTCATACTCTTTCTTTGCTGTTGCTATAAACCATTTATTGACTTGTGGTATTCTTTATTTGATTTTATTTTTAATCTTTTTAAGTTCTTTGCTGTTTCCAACTGAATTAGCAGTTATGCCTCTGGAGGCTAGACATTTTCCTCCTCCCATGATTACAAGTTTCTCTAAAATTAAACTAATAAAAGGTTTTTTTAAAAAGTGTTACATTTCTTAAGTGTAACACATCCACAAAGTATAAAAAAAAAAGTGTACTTTTGTATATTTTTGACCACACCTGAAATATTGCCTTATGGTGGTGTCCAATGCATTTACTCAATTCCATTTCCAGTCTAGCCTGTCTGTTTTTCCTCCCACTGCTTCTTCTGTAGCCTTGCCCACGTAACCTCTATTCTTGGCCCTTTCTACTTTCTGTCCCACATTAGTCCTCTCCAGCACGACCCAGTGCCCCTACTGCTTGTGGGGAGAATTCACAAAGAAAAAGCAGCTGGCATGATTCATTTTTTGTTTCAGATCTTAGACCTGAATCTTCCGTTTCTTTCCATTTTGCTCTCTGCTTCCACTTTTCCTAATTTCCTAGGCTCCTTATCTCTTGCTTTATACTTGATGTTCTTCTTCTGGCCACTTGTTTTGGAAATCCAAATATACTGCTCCTCTGGTATTCACACTGGAATTCTTGTTTTGATTACCATTTGACTCTACATGGAAAAGGAGAAAAATAACCTTTCATTGATGACCTCCTAAGTAGGAGGTGTTCTGATTATTTATTTTTTGTTTGTTTTTCTTGGAGGATGTGGGAGATGGAAAAATAAATGGCATAGGTTAAAGAAAAGGATAGATCCAGGAACCCAAAGAAGGCACAGACTAGTTAGAACTATGGTTCTTAATCAGGGATAATTTGTCCCCCAGGGTATATTTGGCAATGTATCCTGGACTTTCTGGATCTGCATTTTGTCTGCACTGTGGGTAAATGTTACTTGCTTCTAGTGGGTAAAGGCCACAGAAGCTCATTAACATCAGTCAGGGCGCAGTGGCTCACGCCTGTAATCCCAGCCCTTTGGGAGGCCAAAGCGGATGGATCATATGAGGTCAGGAGTTCCAGACCAGCTTGGCCAACATGGTGAAACTCCATCTCTACCAAAAATACAAAAAGTTAGCCAGACATAGTGGCATGTGCCAGTAATCCCGGCTACCCAGGAGGCTGAGGCAGGAGAATTGCTGGAACCTGGGAAGCAGAGGCTGCAGTGAGCCAAGATCATGCCACTGCACTCCAGCCTGGTGACAGAGCAAGACTGTCTCAAAAAAACAAAGCAAAACAAAACAAAACAAAATCAGAAGCAGCAGCTCATTAACATCCTACAACGAAGAGAGCCCCTGACGACGACAATGAAGAACTGAAAAATGTTCTGGTCACACTTGCCAGGAGCACTCATGCTGAGAAACCGAGACTGAAGAATTGCAGGGGTAAGGGAGGAGAGGGTGAGATTGTGAGCGTTCAGGAAACAGCAGATGGTAGGCTAGGTCCTTACAGGTTTGACGGGCTTGCCAGCAGAGTGAGACTGGAGTAGCTACCACATAACCTCGAACAAGACAGGGACTGCCACAGAGGATCTGCAGGAAGCCTCTCATGTTAGTCAATGTTATTTCTTTCTGCCAATTCACTACTTAAGGCGTATTACTTTTCAAGTATTTGGAAGTCAAATTTGAGTCTTTGTGGATGTGACATCTTGAGACAGATTTGAGAGAGAATCAAGAAGACCTCACTGATGGGGTCACCGAAACTGTTTTCCATCCTCATTGTTCCATCTAATACTGTCTTAATCCTTGAGAAGGGTGTGGGGAGTAACACCAGCCACAGATCTGACCAGTGTTTCGACGGACACGTTCCAGCCCCTCTGACAAGAATCCAGACATCCTTCTCACATCCTTTCTTGCATGGAGTAACAGCACTCTAGTAACTTTTCCTCTTGTAGTGGCCTCCACGTTTGAAGAGGTTTCTGCCCTGTGCACATGAACTCATTTACCCATTTCACGAGACTGTTTATGTTGCTCCTAATGGTTGCAGCTAAGCTGTTTGCAATCTTGTCAGAAAAAGGCAAGCTCAATTCCGGCAGCTGAAATTTCATGTTTAATGCAGGCATAATACGAAAAACAACTGCTGCAATCAGAAGAGGCCCCAGGGGGGGACGTGTGGAAAGAGGAGTTTAGATAGCAGTCACACACGTTAACTGAGAATCTAACTCAGAGATGAAATTACTCTTATTACAAAGCTCCAGTTCGTTATGGTTCTGGCATTATCCTCCTCAAGGCTTCCGTCATCCTTATCTTCAAGGGTCAGAGAAATCCCAAATCAAAGTTAAACTTCCAGATAAGAAGAAAATACATTTAAAATATTACACGAGTATTTATTGTTTGGGAGAAAAGAAAAAGAGATTCATTTAAGTAGAGAACCGTAACAGCTACTGCAGATGTCTGCCCAAATTCTTTCCCTTCTTTCCTGCGAGTAGAGCCCTGAAGTTGCTAGGCCTGTCTCCACGTCCTTGATTTAAGCCATTCATGGTGTCCTTAGGCCCCTTGCTAGTGATGGCTTCAGGCTTCAGCATCTGACACGATCCTGACCAATCAGATGGCCTGATGGGTGTTTCCAATAAAGAAGACAGGTGAACTCAGTGGAAAGCCAGTTCCTGGGGAAAGCCAAGCAGACATGTGGAAATCCGGGATCTAATGGCATGCTTTGAAACTTGACATGACCATCCTCCCGCTGGATTTGTGAAAATAATGTTTACGTTGCTTTATGTTGGTGTTCGTATTTGCTTGAAGTAAAAACATCAAACTGATAAAATAACTTTATATTTGCCATGGAAGGTGCACCTTCTTCTTTTTCAGAAGAAATAGTAGGCTCGGCAACTGTATATTAGCAAGTCGGTAAAACCGCTAATCCACCATTGTTTGCACAAAAGAAGGAACATTTCAAGTGGCTCGATCTCCACCACTTACTTTGTTTCCTTCAGCAGCTTGAACTATAACGTCCTTAAGTCTATGAGGTGCTTGTATTGCTCCACACACTCAATCTAAGTACAGTTATTTGTTAATTTGACATTTCATTTCAAACTTGTTCTGAATAGGGCTCAAAGAGCATCAGTTTTTATCCCTAGAACAAGGACATAAAAAGTCTCATCGACAATATTAGCCTTCACTGTCCCTAATATCCCATATAAATTATGGCTATGGGAAGTGGCTCACAGCTTGTAATAACAGAAATTTGGGATATCAAAGTGGAAGGATCGCTTGAGCCCAGGAGTTTGAGACCAGCCTAGGCAACATAGTGGGACCCCATCTTGACAAAAAAAAAAAAAACCAAAAAATTAGCCAGGCATGGTGGCATGTGCCTATAGTTCCAGCTACTAAGGAGGCTGAGGTGAGAAGATTGCTTAGTGATCAAGTAAGGTCAGAGTCCCCTGAGCCACAATCATACCACTGCACTGCAGCCTGGGTAACACACAGAGACCCTGTCTCAGTAAATAAAAAATAAATAAATTCTACTTGTACTTTTACCCGTAACCTGGTGTTTCTAGATCCACAGACATTTAAATGTCTTGTTTAAACGTGATCATGATCTTCAAAAGATGATTTTTATTATATTATGTGTACCAAAATGACTTTATTGAGAATCTAGAATTATAATGCCATTAAATTTAACACATATTGACTGCATTCTTATTACCATTTTCTTAATTATTGACATTTCCTATTTGTACGGCATTTTAGAAATTATATATAGAGTATGTTATATTAATTATTTAATTTTCATCAGATTAACATATACCCTGCACTATGCCAGACGCTGAGGGAATTTAAGAAAAATAGAAAACTGGCTTAGCTAACTGAAATAATGCACAACAGAAGTTTTATTGGGAAGTTTTAATTAAAGCCAAATACCAGTAATGCTAGAACATGTTCCATCCACTCTTCACATGCCAACTTGATACTCAGTAGAGGAGAAAGATGTTTTGATTCGTGGCTCCATGGCACTATTTCCCCCAGCTTTATTAAGTCGTAACCAACACATTAAAAATTGCACATATTGAAGATGTACAGGCAGTGTGTTGCTATATGTATACTTTGTGAAATGATTAAACAATCAAGTTAATCAACATGTTTATCAGCTCACATATTACCATTTTGTGTGTGTGTCTGTGTGTGGAGTAAGAAATACAAGAAATCTACTTCCTTAGCAAATTTCAACATATAATGCAGTATTACTAACTATAGTCATCATGCTGTATATGGTCCTATTTGTAAGCCCAAAAGTAATAGATGTATGAGAACTCATTAAATCAAAGTGGCCTTTTTAAAATGTAGAAACATTTGTTTTATTTGCATGACTGAAACGTCTGTCTGTCCTGAGTGCCATGTCTATGTAACTTGCAAATCTCAAATTGTTTCTTTTCCACTGGAAATCTGAGATTAAACCTGAAAACCTCCAAACAAAAAATCTCTATAAGACTATGTGGTAGATTCCTCTTTATTATGGTACAGATGATTTTTAAATTTCTTTTCTTATATAGCTTTGTCGTTTTTACCTGCGGAGAGCTAGGCAGGAAGCTTGACTGATATTTTTAGCATATTGACTTTTTTTTTTTTTTAACAATCTGACTTTTTTTTTTTTTTTTTAAGAAGGCAGTTGAGAAAATGATCTTTCTTTGGGGGATGTACTAAATCCTTATGAGTTCACAATAATAAATAATATTCTTCCTCAAATCCGGAATTCATAGTTTTAGTAGCTAAATGTATCACCTAAACTGAAAGTCATCATTGTAACTAACCTCAGGCTTTAATCTTGCTCCTTAATTTTCTATCTGCAAGAGTCTGGAAAATGTTGTCTCCCTTTGCATCAATTATAAAATGAAAACAAATACTATCTACACTATAGATGTAAAAATCATCAACAGATTTAGCAAACTAAATCTAGAAACATAAAAAATGATTATATGCAACGGGAAAGTGGGATTTATCCCAGGAATACAAGATTGTTTTAACCATGTGAAAGTCTAATGATGTAATTCATCATATTGATAGAATAAATAATAAAAATACATGATTATCCCAATAGATGAAGAATAAAACAAATGGCAGAATCTACTACCCCTTAATAGTAATTTAAAAAGTGTACAAAACTAAGAGTAGAAGGAAACTTAACTTGGTAAAGGGGGCAGCCATGAAAACCCCACAGCCCACATCAGACTCTGCTGTGAAAGATGAAATACTTTCCCTAACATCAGGAACAACTCAGGGATTTCTGCTTTCAGCCACTCCATTCACCGTGGTACTGGAGGTTCTGGCCAGGGCAATTAGGCAAGATAGATAAATCGAAAGCATCTAGATTGGAAAGAAAGAAGTAAAACTACCTTTATTTGTAGATGATGTCATCTTATGAATATAAAGTCCTGAGGAAACTACTGAAAACTGTTACAGCTAATAAAGAATTTTGTGAACATCAACATCCAAAATCAATAGTATTTTTTGCCTTAGTAATGAAAAGTCTAAAAATTAAATAAAAAGCTATTCCACTTGCAAAAGCATCAACATTAGCAAAACAATTTAACAAAATGAAATTAATCAAATCAAAATTAAACAAAATAAATGTAAAGCTTTCCTCTGAAAACCATAAAACATTGCTGAAAGCAATTTAAAAAGACCTAAAAAAATAAATATATATCATTTGAACTTGGATATGAAGAATTAATATTATTGAGATGATATTTCCCAAATTGATCTATAAATTCAACACAATATCTGTTATGATCCTAGCTATTATTTTTGCAGGAATTTAGAAGACAAAAATTTATATGGAATTCAAAGGATCCAGAATAGTCAAAACAAGCTTAAAACAGAAGAATGAAGCTGAAGGACTTGGACTTCCCAAGGTCAAAACTTCCTACGCAGCTGGAATAATCAGAAAAGCACAGCACTGGCAGTCAGCACTGGTGTAGGGAGAAACACACAGACTAATAGAATCCAACTGAGTGCCCAGAAGTAAATATTCACATTTATTGTCAATTGATTTTTGACAATAGTGCCAACACAAATAGAGGAGGGAACAGTGTTCTCAACTACTGATGCTGGAATCATTGGATGTTCACCTCAAACTACATACAAAAAGTTAACTAAAAGTGTATCAAAGACATGACTATAAGAGCTAAAACTATAAAACTCTTAGAAGAAAACCAGTGTATTTCTTTGTGATCTTGAAATAGATCATAGTTTCTTACGTATAGCTCTAAAAACACAAACAGACAAACAAACAAAAAAGAAAATGATAAAACAGACTTCTTCAATATTAAAAACTTGTGGGCTTTGAAAAATCCATTAAGAAAATAAGAGACAGCCACAGAATGGAAGAAAATATTAGAAAATCATATCTTAGGGACTAATGTAGTTAACCCTTTAATAATGCCCCTACACAGTCAAGAATCTGTGTAAAACTTTTGACTCCTCCAAAACGTAATTATTAATGTCCTACTGTTGACTGACAGTCTTACTGATAAAAAGTCAATTAACACAGATTTTATATGTTGCACATTATATACTGTATTCTCACAATAAAGTAAGCTAAAGAAAATGTTTAGAAAATCGTAAAAAAGAGAATATCATTTATTATTTATTAAGTTGAACTTATTAAGAGACAACATTATGTATCAGGTGGCATTGAATTGGATCTTCATAAAGGTGTTCATCTTCCTCATCTTCACACTGAGTAGGCTGAGGAAGAGGAGGAAGAGGGCTGGTTGGTCTTGCTGTCTCAGGGGTTGTAGAGAGAGAAGAAAATTCACGTATAAGTGAACCCATGCAGTTTAAACCATATTGCTCAAAGGTCAACTCTATAAAAGGTAATATGAAGAAAATGACACAATTAAAAATGGGAAAATATATATGAAAAACTATGTCTCCCAATAAGATATGCAAATATCCAAGAAACTCAAGCAAAGATGCTAGGCATCCTCAGTCATCAGGGAAATGCCAATCAAAGCCACAATGAAATACAACTTCACATTCACTAGGATGACCCACATCAAAAATATAATAGCAAAGGTTGACAAAAGTACAGAGAAATCAAAACCCTCAGCCATTATTGGAAGGAATATAGAAAGGTACAGCCACCTTGTAAACAACCTGGCAGTTTTAGAGAAGGTTAAACACAGAGATACCATATGACCCTGCTATTGAACTCCTTGGGAGAAAAAACACATTTTCATACAGGTCTGTACAAGAATGTCCATATAAACTTTGTTTGTTAAGGCATATAAATAGAAACAACTCTAATGTCAATAAATTGTTTCATGGATAGATAAAATGTAGTATAGGCACTTGATTTCATATGGAATATTATTTAGTGGATGTACTTTACACATCATACAACGTGAAAGAAGCCAGTCACACACAGAAAAGCGTCAGTGGCTGGCTAAGGCTGGTGACGCTGAAAGGAGTGGGAGTGACTGCTAATGGGTAAGACACACCCATTGGCACCTATCTGAGGGGAGAAAAGGTTGTTCTAAAATTAACTGAAGCAATGGTTGCGCAACTCTGTATTTGAAATAAATTAAATTGTATGTTTTAAATGAATAAATTGCATGATATAAATTACATCTGTTATGGACTGAATTTACTTGACCCCGCTAAATGTATATGCTGAAATTTGGACTCCCAAGTTACAGTATTAGGAAACGGAGCTTTTGGAGGGTATGTAGCCATGAAGGCAGAGTCCTCAGGAATGGAGTTAGTGCTCTTATTAAAGAGTCCTCAGGGAAACTCCTCTCCCCTTTCACCATGTGAGGGTGCAGGCAGAAGAGGACAGTCTGCACCTGGAGAAGGACCCTCGCCAGACCCTGAGTCTGCTGGTTCTTTGATCTTGGACGTCTCAGCCTCCAAAACTGTAAGAAACAAAGTGATGTTGTTTGTAAGCCATCCAGCATATGGTACCACGCGATGGCAACCTAACTAAGACAATATCTTGGGTAAAGCTGGGTTTGTGTGTATGTGTGTAAGTATATATGTATGTATGTGTACATATTTTACATACATGTTATATATGTATAAAATAGATAATTTTAACAAAAAAGGAGAAATAAAGAAAAATGGACAAATTTACAAGTGCAGATCATAAAAGGAAAATGGGTTAATTGGAATAGAAGAGTTTCTGATCATCAAATTATAGATATGTTTATATACATACATATGTATGATTTATGTCTTGACAGAAAAATCATATCCAGAACATATAAAGAATTTCAAAAAAAAAACAATAAGAAAAATCAACAAGAACAAGGCAAACAATTCAAATAAAAAATAAACAAAATACTTGACTAACTGCTTTGGAAAAAATAGCCAATAAACATTTTTAAAGGTTTTCGAGGTAATTTTTTTAACTTAAAAAAAAAACTTTGTGGGTACATAGTAGGTGTGTATATTTATGGGGTATATGAGATATTTTGATATAGACATGCAATGTGTAATGATTATATCATGAAAGTAATTATGCCTCCATAAACTTTCATAGCTCCCAAAATTCCTCTGGTTATTTAATTCTAGTCTTATTCTATTGTGGCCAGAGAGGATGCTTGATATTATTTCAATCTTTTTGAGTGCTTTAAGACTAATTTTGTTACCTAACATATGCTCTGTCCTTGTAATGATTCATGTGCTGAGGAAAAGAATGTGCATCCTGCAGTCACTGGATGAAATGTTCTGTAACATTTAGATCCGTTTGGTCTACAGTGTGGATGAAGTCTGATGTTTCTTGGATCCATTTGCTCTACAGTGGTCTCATTGGATACATTTGGCCTATAGTACAGATTAAGTCTGATATTTCTTTGCTGATTTTCTGTTTTAAAGATCTCTTCAATGCCGAAAGTGGAGTGTTGAAGACGGCAACTATTATCGTATTGAAGTCTATGCCTTTCTTTAGCCCTAACAATGTTAGCTTTATGTATCGGGCTGCTCCAGTGTTGGGTACATATATACTTAAAATTGTTTTATCTTCTTGCTGAATTCACTCCTTTATCATTACATAGTGACCTTCTTTGTTTCTTCACAGTTTTGGTCTTGAAATCTACTCTATTTTGCCTCATATATATATATAACTACTCCTGCTCTTTTTTGGTTTCCATTGGTATAAAATATATTTTTACATACCTTTTTCATTCTATGTGTGTCTTTATAGGTGAAATGTGTTTCTTGCAGGCAATAGATCAATGGTCCTTTTTAAAAAAATCCACTCAGCCAATTTACAATTTTCACTGGAGACTGTAGTTCATTTACATTCAGTATTATTCTGGATAAGTAAGGACTTACTCTTACCATTTTGTTATTTACTTTCTGGTTGTTTTGTGGTCTTCTATTCCTTCTTTCTTTCCTTACTGTTTTCTTTTTAGTAAAGGTGAATTTCTCTGATAACATAATTTGCTTTCTTGCTTTTTATCTTTTCTATGTTTTTGTTGTTTTGTTGTTGTTTGAGGTTACCATGAGGCTTGCACATACTATCCTATAATCCATTATTTTAAACTGGTAACAACTTAGCATTGTTTGCGTAAACAAATAAATAAGCAAAAGAAAACTAGTAAAGACTCTATGTCTTAATCTTTTCCCCCTCTTTTCAGCAGTCTGTTGTTACTATTTATCTTATTGTACTGTCTACGTTCAAAAAGCCCATGTTACGTGGTTCCCAAGTTTGCCTGTAAATCTGAAATGTCGTTTTTCTCTTATGAACTTTTTGTGTGCCAAAATTAAATCCAACAAATATTTATTGAAATCCAACAATTTCTTAAAGAATTAGATAAAGAGCCTCCAGTCAGCAGGTGTATCTAAACAGCAAAATAATCATATTAGTAATCTAACTTAGAAAAGACAAAAAAAAAAAAAGAGCAAAACAACAGTTAGTGCATATGCATCTGAGAGAAATAAGAACACTGCATATTTTAGGTGTAATCTGATCAATAAAAAATTATATGATATTTATTAATAAAATAAATTATTAGCATTTATTGGTTTTCAGTAAATACTTGAGAGAATTTCTGTGATTTAATGAAAGATGAATTGGGGAAAATAAAGTAACAACAATGTCCCTAAAATATAAGAACCTTCAAAGAAAACAGTAGCACCAACCATTTTAAAGAATCAGAAAGGGAACAAAATATAAGAATCTCAACAAAGAACATTAAAACATAAAATGTCTTGGATTGACTTTTACTGGAAATAATAAAGTTTCAAGTCTCACTAGTTATGTTTTAAATGTGAACACTGAAATGTAAGGATTTTAAATGTGAAATGGAAAGAATTCACATTATCAGGAAGTGCTATCGTGTGAAGAAAAGGAATGCTCTGAGAACATCAAAGTGACACCCAATTTGCCACTCCTGTTGCCTCTGCCCTCCCCGACAAACAGTTCAGCTGTCTTGTAGCTCTTTGCTGTGGTGACTGGCACTGTGCAAGAAGATGGGGGCCTGCAGGTCCTCGCCACCCCAGCCGGCTCTGCTCTCCTGGCTTCAGCCACCCTGCGGCCCTCAGTGCTCCCACCAGCCGTCCCTGTTTCTCAGTTTCTGATGTCAAAGGAAATCACTGCATCTGTGCCGACAGCCGACCAGCCTGCCCCGTCCTCTGCTGCTAGGTCCTTAGTAGGACAGACACTGTGGTCGGGAGTGCTGTGTGATGCAGCCTATTTTAGAGTCTTTCTCCTGGTCATCTTGCTTAGAACCTCCCTTCTTCAGCCAATGAAACAAAAGTTGTCAAACAGAAAATGACAGTCATCTTGAAGCAGGTGAACTGGTTTCCCACACACTTTAGACCAGGCACAAGCCTGCCTTGAATCAAATCCAAAGGCCTCCCTTTGCCGTGGGTAATCACTGTGGGTCCCAGTGGTGTCTAATGGACAAAAGGGAACGTGTGCCTTAGCAGAGTCCACACTGACCTGCCCTCACATCTGGCATCCAGGGAGGGGTTTCAGCAGCAAGGTGGTTTGGGCTGCTCCTCTATTCCAGGGACTGAGGCTGGTGAGGGTCATACATTGACCATCCTTGTCACATGCAAGGTCCAGCGAAGCATTCTCAGGTAAAACTTGGAGGCCTGAAGCTGGCCTGGGGAGCATCTGTCTGTTCACTGCTATGCTGCATACTTGCAGCTACAATCAGGCTGCTCAAGTGATTTGGGGGGTCTCTAAGATCCATAGCTGCATTCCAGAGTCACATACTCAGCAAACATGAATTTGATGCCTCGTGTGTGCCAGGCACTGTGGAGGTGTTGGAAATGGGTCCGTGAATGAGAAGCAGGGTTTGTAGAGTTGAGGGACCTCTGACTCTTGGAAGAGGTCAGAGAAGGTTCCCAGAGGATGGAATTGGAGTCCAGGCTAAAGCTAGAGGTTGATTGTGGAGGAGAGAGAAGAGGTGAGCATTGCTGGAGGGAACATAGGGAGGAAAGTGACCCCTTTGGGGGATTCTAGGTGGGCAGTGAGATTGCAGGGGTATTGAAGGAAGTGAGGGAGGAAGAGTTGAAAGCATTACTCAAATACGACCCTGTGAGCCACAGAAAAATCACTTTTATGTGTGGGCATTTTTTGTGGTAATTAAGATTGTGGCTGTGGATCGTTTTAGAAGGCTGCAGCTATAAAGAGAGGTACGCTTCATCTATATGCTACACAATATGATGGAATGTGTCTGTTCACATTTTTTTCTCATTTTTATTATAATTTTTTATTTTATTTATAAATGGTTTTACATGTGTTTTAAAATTTACAAATGCATGGGAAGAGTTTTAACTTTTTTTTGCAATTTCATTAGATTTTGGGGCATGTATGTGGTCAATAATATTAATTTCTTTGATATTTGTTAAAACTCACTTTGTGGTTAAATATTTTTAGATGACTGTTTCATGCATCATTAAAACAAATGTGTGTTCTTTTAGTGTTGAGTATATCCAAGAGGCCAATGTCAGATTAAGCTTATTAAATTGGCACAAAATGTTTTTTTTTTTTCCAGTTTGCTAGATCTATTTCCTTTCTAAGAATAGTATGATAAAAATATCTAGCTAAGGTTCTAAATTTTTCCCACTTTGTCAACATACTTGCCTAATTTTTTAAAGAGAATTTTTGAGTTTGTATGATTAGAAACATATAAGTTTAAGATTTTCATGAATTTTTAATTTTATTTATTTATTTATTTTGAAAGAGAGTCTCACTTTTGTCACCCAGGCTGGAGCACAGTGGCATGATCTTGGCTGATGTCCTGCTTGAAATAGATTCATTGACTCTACAGACCCACCAAGTGCCTAGAACATATTTGGGAAAGACATGCTAGGCCGCTGGAGCAAACCCCACATTGGGTCTTTTGCATTTGCAGTCAGAGATATAATAGCAGAAAAGCCAAATGGGAGACTATAAAACTGTCCTCAATCCTCATGTCAGACCAGACAGAAAATTATATAATTGGGTTATATATATAATATATATATTATATCTGTAATATATATATTATTATATATATAATATATATATTTTATTTGGAGGTTGGTGCTCATACTTGGGAGGATTTAAAACCTTCATCGTAGGTGCACTGTTGGTGATAGGTCCTTGCTTACTGCTCCCCTGCTGGCTACCCTTGTTTCTCCAAATAATTAGAAGGTTTGTTGCCACTGTAGCTCATCAGAAAACTTCATCACAAGTATATTATATACATCACTATCCATTGAGCTCACAGAATGACCCAATAGTGAAGCTGAGAATGAGAACCCCCCACTATCACTAGTACGTGAGGTTCTCAAAGGGGAAAGTGAGGAAAGAAACCCGTCTTTCCTGTCTCTTGGCTTAAAGAAGGAGGAAGTAAAAGTTGAGACATAGCAGGCGTGAGGTCAGTGGTCTGAGGTTAAAGATCAACCCGCCCCCCTTTAGGATCTCAGGCGATCTTAAGGGTGGGGGCAATGTGGAGAAACACCCTCTATTGCTCCCATTCAATCTTGCTCAAACCCCCCCACACTTACTTCATCAATCATGACCCCCTCACATGTACTTTCTAAGACTGTAAACCCAAGACCCTTTCACATGTAATATCTAGAGTTGTAAGTCTATGTAAAGGCAGAGGTTTCCTTTGTTAGTGGAGCTTGGCTGTTAGGCAACTATGCCACCTTGCTCCCGGCCAAATAAATCACCCCTTCCTTTCCCCCCAACAACAACAAAAAAAGAACAATAAAAAATAAATCAAGAAAAGATAAAACTGAAAGAAGAAAAATTATCTTTATTTAATAATGATGTTATCAGAAAAACTAAAGAGGGCAATAGAACAAATATTTTAAATAATGAGAAATGTCAAGAAGGAAGCTTAATAAAAAAATAAGCTTACAGATACTCATATGCTTTATGTATAGAAACAATTGTTTAGACAATGTGATGAAAACTATCCGTGACTTTCAGGGTACTAACAAGAAGCAGAGGACACATCAGCTGGGGTTTCAGAGAGAACGTAATAAAGGAGTGATTCAGAGAATAAAAATAAACCAACAAAGAACATTAAGATATAAGAAGAAATTGTCCCACCCCTGGACCCCAGGGAGCAGGAGGAGAGAATAATGTCCATGGAGCTTGGGTCAAGGAAAATGATGCCCAGCAGGTAGCTCTAGTCACAGAGATGCTCAGTCACTTCCCAAAACTTAGCACCAGGTCACCGCAGGGGAAATACAGGGACCCTGTGGTCACCTGTCATTGACATCTCTCCTTATACAAAGCCAAACACAAACCAGGCAGTGAGGAAGGCAGGTGACAAAGTCCTGGGCAGGGCCAGGTGGGCTGGGTGGTTGGGCTGACCCACAGAGCAGTGCCCAGAAAGGCACTGGGCAGGCATAGCAATGCACACTCTGCTTGCCTTGGTAATAAGGAGCTGTGATGTCGAGGAATAAAATTAAGGTGGCAGATACAATTTCAATACACGAAGATCTAGAAAACCCTCTTAAGGGACTAAACGATACAGCACATACTTATTCAGAAATTATTATCAGAAACATTTCAATTTTTTCCATGTTAATTCAAAAACAACATGATTTAGTAAAATAGCATCAGGATTTGTTTTTTGTTAACAGGCTTGTTTTAAAGGGTGTGTAAAAATAGACAAGTAGCAATGCCCATGAGCGTTTTGCAAAAGAAAACAGTGGGGTAGGAAATTATTTGTTGTGCTTAATGTAGAGTTCACTTTAAAGCTACAATAAGTCAAATAATGTGATACCAGTTCATGACTAGTGATCATGATCCATAAAAAAGACTGAAAAGTCCAAAACTTAATCTAAAGCTATGATTTGCTATTAATAGTACAACAAATTAAGTGGGGAGTGTTGGATACACAATTAACTCATTAACTCAATTAATGGAAATAATATTAGTGTTCATTGAATGTTTATATGCATGGTCACTGTTCTGCATATCTTAACTGATATTTATAAGGTAATTTAGTCTTTAAAACAACCCTCAGAAGTATATATTATTGTTATCTTCACTTTCCAGTTAACAAGCTGCACAGAGTCATTAAGTGATTGCCCAGAGTTTCAGAGCTAGAGATTGGCAGGGCTAGAATTCAAATCAGGCAATGGATTTCAAAAATCCATTATGTTCCTTAATACTCTGCTGATCTTAGAAAAAAAAAACACCTCAGATTGTTTTCTGAAAATTTTATGCCAAAAATAAGTTATAAATAAAACCATGATTTAAGCTTTAAGAAAAAACAAATTACAAAAGTACTAAAAGAAAACACTGAGTTTTCAGATTACTATTGGCATTATTTTTATAATAATCTTTGAGTGGGGAAGCCCTTTTTAAGTTTAATTCCAGAAGTAAAAATGTAGCTGTAGCTCAAATCACAGATGATGGTTAATTCCCTTAATATGCAATGGGTATGCCCAAATACATAATAGAAAACATATTGATGAATCAATAGAAAAAATGGGCATGGATATGCAGACAGTTGATAGAGAAGGATCTGCAGATGGCTCTCAAATATGTGAAAAGAAGATAAATCCCACCCCTAATACAAGAAATGTAAATTAAAAGTGCCTTCAGCTATCTCTTTTCCTCATCAAATGAGCAAATAGTCAACATCTGGAGAGCCCATTGTGCAGAGGATGATGTGGAGAAGTTGCAGATTCTAGGGAGAGCAGTTCAGCAAAATGCATCAAAATTGGCAATGCACACAGTCTTCACCTCACCCTATTCTCTCGTCTCAACTCACAGTATATTTTTATCACAGAAGCCAGAATGATCATTATAACAAATATAAATCAGACCATTTTACTCCTCTACTCAAGGCTCTCCAATGGCTCCCATTTTTCTCAGAGCAAAAAGCAAAATTCTCCAAATGGCTCATCGTGCCTGGATCCTTTTGAACCCCTGTACCCTGGTCTCATCATAGCCTTTTTAATTAACTCTCATATTCATTTTTAAAACATTGTTAAACCAAAGTGAGCATATCATAAGCCATAAGTAGAAGTGAACAGATCATAAATATACAGCTTGGTGAGTTAAATGAATAATCATAAATGACCACTTCTGGAAAGCTGTCCAAGTCATGAGAGCTAACATTGCCAACATTCCTGTGTGTTCCTGCCCAGTGACTGCAAGAGGAAATCACTTTGCTGGCTTCTAATTCACAGGCCTGTGCTGCCAGTTTTGAACTTTATATGAGTAAAACAGTATGTGCTCCTTTCTGTCTGGTTTCTGTTGCTGAACATCATGCTTTTGAGATTCTTCCATGTAAATGGAGCCGGAGTGTGCTCACTCTCACTGTTGTGCTCTATCCTGGGTCATGTTACAGCATTCATATCACATCATTTCACGTCTTATTAGGGCATGTCATACATCATGTCATATGACCATGTCATGCCATGCACATGGATACACACCAAGGTACCTGAATATTCTAGTGTTGGAGACTTGGATTGTTTCCATTTTTGGGTTATGAATCTTGGAGCTGTTTGACATAAAACTAGGAGTAAAATTGTACATTATGATATAGATAGATAGATAGACAGGTATGAGCAATATAAGTGCATAATACTAAACAACTTTCCAAAGTGGTTGTACTCCCACCAGGACTGTATGAGTGTTTCATTTATTCCATTTTTTCTCAAAATAAGTATTATCATAGTCCACTTAGAGTTGCCATAAGGAATACCTAAGGCTGGGTAGTTTACAAATAACAGAGGTTTATTTGGCTTGCAGTTCTGCTTGATGGAAAGCTCAAGATTGGGCATCTAATGAGACCCTCAAGTGGCTTCTAGTTCTGCCAGAGATGAAGGGGAGCCAGAGTGCAGAGATCACAGGGTGTGAGAGGAAGCAGGTGGGGATACCAGGCTCATTTTAACAACCAACTCCCGTGGGAGCTAATGGAGGAAGAAATCATTCACCCTCAAGGAAAGGGGTGAATCTATTTTTGACAGATCTGCCCCCAGACTCAAACACCTCCCATTAAGCCCCACCTCCAAGATAGAAGATCAGATTTATTATTCTTATTCTTCTTATTATTATTATACTTAAAGTTCTGGGATACATGTGCAGAATGTGCAGGTTTGTAACATAGGCATCCACCTGCCATGGTGGTTTCCTGCACCCATCAACCCATCATCTATATTAGGTATTTCTCCTAATGCTATCCCTCCCCTAATCCCCTACTCTCGACTGGCCCCAGTGTGTGATGCTCCCCTCCCTGTGTCCATGTGCTTTCATTGTTCAACTCCCACTTGTG
>CAUYQU010001271.1:0-29047 GCA_963574635.1 Cheracebus regulus
TAATGCCTGTAATCCCAGCACTTTGGGAGGCCAAGGTGGGCAGATCACTTAAGGTCAGGAGTTCGAGACCAGCCTGGCCAACATGGAAAAGCCCCGTCTCTACTAAATATATAAAAATTAGCTGGGCATGGTGGCAGGCACCTATAATCCCAGCTACTCGGGAGGCTGAGGCAGGAGAGGTCGCTTGAACCCCGGAGGTGGAGCTTGCAGTTAGCCGCAATTGTGCCATTGCACTCCAGCTTGGGCGACAGAGTGAGAGTCCATCTCAAAAAAGCAAAACAAACAAACAAACCAAAAAATCCCAAAGAAAATGAATAATCCAATTTTTTAGAATGTGCAAAAGCTTTGAGTAGGCACTTCTCCAAAGAACTGGATGGCAAATAAGCACTTGTAAAGATGCTCAGTATCACTGATGTTAAGAGAAATGAAAATTAATCCAAAATGAGTGATGGCCACTCACCTATTAGAATGGTTAAAACTAAAACAAAACAACAGACTCCTGCTATGCAGTGTTGATGAGGAGCAGAGTTACTGGAACCCTCACTCGCTCCTGGTGGATGCAAGCCGGTGCAGCCACCTTGGAAAAACCTTAAGCTTCTTAGAAAGTTAAATCCCAAGTTACCATATGGCCCAGCAATCTCACTCATAGGTATTTATGCAAGATGAATGAAAACACATTCACAGGCCAGGCACAGTAACTTACGTTTGTAGTCCTAGCACTTTGGGAGGTCCAGGCAGAAGTTTAACTTGAGGCTAGGAGTTGGAGATCAGCCGGAGCAACATAGCAAGACCCTGTCTCTACAAAAAATAAAAGAAATTAGCCAGACGTGGTAGCACGTGCCTGTAGTGCTAGCCTACTCGAGAGGTTGAGGTGGGAAGACTGCTTGAGCCCAGCAGTTCAAGACTGCAGTGAGCCATGATCATACCACTGCACTCCAGCCTGGGTGACAGAGTGAGACCCATTCTCTCAAAGACATTTTTTTAATTACAAAAGAAAAATAGCCCAGGCACAGTGGCTCATACCTGTGCCGGCACTTTGGGAGGCTGAGGCAGGTGGATCACTTGAGCTCAGGAGTTCAAGACCAGCTTGGGCAACACGGCAAAACCTCTTTTCTACCAAAAAAAAAGAAAGAAAAATTAGCCACATGTGCTGGCATGCACTGGTAGTCCCAACTATTTGGGAGGGCATGGCGGGAGGATCACTTGAGCCCAGGAGGTTGAGGCTGCAGTGAGCTGTGATTACACCACTGCACTCCAGCCTGGGTAACAAAATAAGACCTTGTCTCAAAAAATAATATTAAAGAGGTTTACAGAAAAATCTGTTGGCAAGTGTTTATAGCAGCTTTATTCACAATTGGCCCAAACCAGAAACAGCCAAAACGTCCTTCAACCAGTGAATGAATAAACAATTAGTAGCACATCCATGTAACGTGCTACTCAGCGATAGAAAGGAGTGAATCATTGCTGTGCACAACAGCATGAGTCATTCACAAATGCATATTACAGCTTCAGGAGCCAGACCCTGCAGACTGCATGACTTCACTGATATGACATTATGGAAAAGAAAAAACCATAGGGATAGAGAAAAGATCAGTGATGTTCAGTGGTGGGGATGGGAGCTGGAGTCGACTACGAAAAGTCAGGCTGAGGAAATTCTAGGGGTGGATAGAACTGCTCTCTGTCGTGTTTGAGGTGGTAGATATGTAACTGTATTTGCCAGGAAAAAAAAGAGACAAGTAACGCTATGCTATGTTGGAAAAGCATATATTTAAGTGAGTTTGAATATATATAGATAAATCTCTCTAAGCTTTTCTCCATATATTTCCCTTCCTTTTTTGGTGGACGGATGCTCCTCAGCTTACGATGGGGCTACATCCCAATAAATGCATCATAAGTTGAAAATACTGTTAAGTTGAAAATGCAGGCCAGGTGCAATGGCTCACACCTATAATCCCAGCACTTTGAAGCTAAGGCAGGTGGATCACCTGAGGTCAGGAGTTTGAGACCAGGCTCACCAATGTGGTGAAACCCCATGTCTACTAAAAGTACAAATATTAGCCAAGCATGGTGGCACGCACCTGTAGTTCCAGCTGCTTTGGAGGCTGAGACAGGAGAATTGCTTGAACCTGGGAGACGGATGTTGCAGCAAGCTGAGACTGTGCCACTCCACTCCAACCTGGGCGACAGAGCCAGACTCTGTCTCAAAAAAAGAAAAAACTGGTACATATACACTAGGGAATGCTGTGCAGCCATAAAAAGGAATGAGATCATGTCTTTTGCAGGGACAGGGATGGAGTTGGAGGCCATTATCCTTCACAAACTAACGCAGGATCAGAAAATCAAACACTGCATGTTCTCACTTATAAGTGGGAGCTGCATGATGAGAACACATGGACACAAGGAGGGCAGCATCACACAGTGGGGCCTGTCCAAGGGTCGCGGGGAGGAAGGAGCGCATCGGGAAGAACTGTGAATGGATGCTGGGCTTGACGCCTACGCGATGGGGTGATCTGTGCAGCAGACCACCGTGGCACACGTTTACCTAGTAACAGACCTGCTCATCCTGCACACGTATCCCTGAACTTAAAATAAAAAACGAATGTGTTGACTACACATAACCTACAAATCACAGCTTAGCCTAGCTTGCCTTAAACATGCTCAGAACACTCATATTAGCTTACAGTTAGGCATAATAATTTAACACAAAATTTGTTACATTTTATAATGAAGTATTAGATATCTCAAAGAATTTATCAGATTTATTGTACTGAAAGTGAAAAACAGAATTGTTGTATGGGTACCTGAAGTATAGTTTCTAGTGAATGTGAATTGCTTTCACACCATTTTAAAGTTGAAAAATCCATCATAGGTGGAATCATCATAAATTGGGGACCATCTGCATGTGTCTACCTGAGGTGCTGAAATGAATTTCTTCTCTCATAGATCATATTTGGAGTCAGGAGGAACCTCAGAACATGGGTCCGTGGTCTTTTGTTTCTCCGAGGTTTGAAAAGCAGCTGGCCTGCAAGGTAATCACACTTTTTCTCTGGGAGTGTTTTGTGTGTGTGTTTTTCTTGGAGCCTCAACAAATGGGTTTATTCCCTATTGCCAGTTCAATTCTTTAAAGATAAACCAAAATATAAAATCTAGTTTTAGGCTGTTCCTGCAGAAGAAAATGTTGAGCATTTATGGGGCCACATATATATATGCACATGTTTCTTTCTTTCTTTTTTTTTTTTTTCTGAGACAGAGTCTTGCTTTGCCACCCAAGCTGGAGTACAATGGCATGATCTCAGCTCCCTGCAACCTCTGCCTCCCAAGTTCAGTTGATTCTGTTGCCTCAGCCTCCCCAGTAGCTGGGATTACAGGCACCCGCCATCGTGCCTGGCTAATTTTTTATATTTTTGTAGAGACTGGGTTTCACCATGTTGGCCAGGCTGGTCTCGAACTCCTGACCTCAGGTGATCTGCCCACCTCGGCCTCCCAAAGTGCTGGGATTACAGATGTGAGCCACCATGCGTGGCCTATGTGTTTCTTTTCTTTTCTTGTTTTGTTGCATAACAACAGTTTGGTCATCAACATATTAAAATCATGTTTAAAAAAGTGGTTATACTCAGCTGGGCATGGTGTCTCATGCCTGTAATCCCAGCACTTTGGGAGGACAAGGGGGGTGTATCACAAGGTAAGGAGATTGATACTATTTTGGCCAACATGGTGAAACCCCATCTCTACTAGAAATACACAAATTAGAAATATACAAATTAGCTGGGCCTGGTGGTATGCAACTGTAGTCCCAGCTACTCAGGAGGCTGAGGCAGGAGAATTGCTTGAACCTTGGAGGCAGAGGTTGCAGTCAGCCGAGATTGCACCACTGCACTCATCCTGAAAACAGAGCGAGACTTTGTCTCAAAAAAAAAAATGGTTATACTCAAAAAAATGAAAGCCCTTACCTTCTGGCTCTCCATCCCAGGATCCTCCTCAGCATGTCTTATGCAAGCCTTGGTCAAGCTGGAGGACCAGCAGACTCGTTTTACAGTATGGGACTGGATACGCCCAGTAACACTCATTTCAAGCCTATTGTATGAGTTTGTTCTCACATTGCTGTAAAGAAATACCTGAGGCCGGTGCGGTGGCTCATGCCTGTAATCCCAGCACTTTGGGAGGCCGAGGCAGGTGGATCACCTGAGGTCAGGAGTTTGAGACCAGCCTAGCCCATGTGGTAAAATCCCTCTCTACTAAAAGTATAAAATTTAGCCAGGTGTGATGTTGGGTGCCTGTAATCCCAACTACTCTGGAGGCTGAGGCAAGAGAATCCCTTGAACCCATCAGGTGGAGGTTGCTATGAACTGAGATCATGCCACTGCACTTCAGCCTGGGCGACAGAGTGAGACTCCATCAAAAAAAACATACCTAAGACTGGGTAATTTCTAAGAAAAGAGGTTTATTGGGCTCACGGTTCTGTAGGCTGTACAGGAAGCATGGCATCTTCTTTTTCTGGGGAGGCCTCAAGAAGCTTCCAATCATGGCAGAAGGCAAGCGGGGAGCAGGCGTGTTACATGGAGAAAGCAGGAGTGAGGGAGGGTTGGAAAGCGGTGCCACATACTTTTAAATGACCAGATCTCATGAGAACTCACTCACGATCACAAGGGCAGCACCAAGGGGATGGTGCTAAAACATTTGTGAGAAACCCACCCCCATGATCCAGTCAGCAGCTAGCAGGCCCTAGCTCTAACATTAGGGATTACAGTTCCATATGAGATTCGGTGGGAACACAGAGCCACATCATATCATCCATCTGCACAGCTGGGCTTCAGCACATCAAAGCTGGTATACTTCTTGGCTGGGCATAGTAGCTCATGTCTGTAACCTCAGTACTTTGGGAGGCCAAGGCAGGAGGATCACTTGAGCCCAGGAGTTCAAGACCAGCCTAAGCAACACAGCAACACCCTGTCTCAAAAAAAGAAATGAAAAAGAAAAAAAAAAACATTACTTGTTGATTTTTTTTTTTAATTGCTGTTGGTAGGTAAGTAGGTCTTGAGTTTATTTTGCAAACAAAATAAACTTTTTGTTTATTTTGTTCTATCTACCTTTTCATTTGGGAGGTTAGATTGTTCTTTAGAAAGTGAAAACCAATTATACACCTATATGTATTTCTATTCTGCTTATATTAGAACTCAATTCACTCATTTGATACCAGTTTGCTAGGCTCAAATCATTTTTCATGTAAATAGTTCTAAATAAATAAACTCTACAGTTAGAATCAACTAATAGTTACTTGAGAATAGGACAAATTATGGCTGAGCACAGTGGCTCATGCCTGTAATCCCAGCACTTTGGGAGGCCGAGGTTGGGTGGATCACGAGGTCAGGAGATTGATACCATCCTGGGCAACATGGGGAAACCCCATCTCTACTAAAATACAAAAAATTAGCCAGATGTGGTAGCACGCACCTGTAGTCCCAGCTGCTCGGAGTCTGAGGCAGGAGAATCGCTTGAACCCGGTGGCAGAGGTTGCAGTGAGCCGAGATCGAGCCACTGCACTCCAGCCTGGTGACAGACCAAGACTCTGTCTCAAAAAAAAAAAAAAAAAAGAATAGGACAAATTCAAGGGCATGTCTCATCTTGCCTGGCATTCCATTAGTTGTTAGTGGTGACATATTTCCCTCCAATCTGTTTTTTTTTTTTTTTTTTTGAGACAAAGTCTGGCTCTGTTGCTGAGGCTGGAGTGCAGTGGCACAATCTCAGCTCACTGCAACCTCTGCTTCCAGGGTTCAAGTGATTCTCGTGTCTCCGCCTCCTGAGTAGCTGGGATTACAGGCGCACACCACCACGCCTGGCTAACTTTTGTATTTTTCATAAAGACAAGGTTTTTCCATGCTGGCTAGCTGGTCTTGAACTCCTGGCCTCAAGTGATATGCCTACCTTGGCCTCCCAAAGCACTAGGGTGACAGGCATTGAGCCACAGAGCCCTGTCCCTTTATTCTGTGTAACTTATTATTTGAAAGAGGTGATTAATGGTTAAACAAGCTAAGAGAAATACATGCACCGTTTTGGTGGAACTAAGCAGAGCTCTGATCAGGTCAAAATGTCATTTTATTTCTTCTCTGCTGCACTTATAGCTCCGTCTGGTGGGCCGGCCCCCTTTGCCAGTACCCGCTGTAGGAATTGGCACAGTTCACTTGCAGCAGCATGAAGAGATCCTCGCCAAGACCTTCGCTTGATGATGACTTTTGAAGAAACACTATTTGTCTTTAAAACTGCTATTAAGGCCAGATGCAGTGGCTCATGCTTGTAATCCCAGCACTTTGGGAGTCTGAGGCGGGTGGATCACCTGAGGTCAGGAGTTCGAGACCAGCATGGCCAACACGGTGAAACCCTGTCTCTACTAAAAATACAATAAATAGCCGGGTGTGGTGGCAGGTGCCTGTGATCCCAGTTTCTCAGGAGGCTGAGGCAGGAGAATTGCTTGAACCCGGGAGGCAGAGATTGCAGTGAACCGAGATCATGCCATTGCACTCCAACCTGGGTGACAGAGCAAGACTCCATCTCAAAAAAAAAAAAAAAAAAAAAACGGCCATTAAAAGAGAGGCCTCCTTCCCCAGCTCTCTCCCGCTCTGCTGGGTAGCATGGAAAGACTGTACTCCTGTCAGATGTTGGGATTGATATACATGATTTCATCTGGAATAGGTGTAACGACCAGGGGAACTGGTTATGAATTCATGAATGCAACCAGCAAATTTATCCTTGAAAGTGTAATAGCAGAAATAGAAGAAAACCAAAACAATAACAACAAATAAAAGGTGTGGTAGCCGGGCGCGGTGGCTCACACCTGCAATCCCAGCACTTTGGGAGGCCGAGGTGAGTGGATCACCTGAGGTCAGGAGTTCAAGACCAGCCTGGCCAACATGGCGAAACCCTGTTTCTACTAAAAATACAAAAATTAGCTGGGTGTGGTGGCGTGCACCTGTAGTCCCAGCTACTTGAGAGGCTGAGGCAGGAGAATCGCTTGAACCTGGGAGGTGGAGGGTGTAGTGACCCGAGATGGTGCCAGTGCACTCCAGCCTGGGCGACAGAGCAAGACAGTCTCAAAAAATATAAAGAAAAGTATGATAGTCTTATAGATTGGTTGGCTCTCAGTGAGCTGGAGAACTAGGTATTATCTAGATTACTTCAGACTTGACCCTAATTGACCATGTATGACCAGGAAACCCTTCTGAGTTTACAGCTCCGTGGAGATGACTTCAACACAGCCCCTTTGTTTGTTTTATGCATATCACTTTCATTAATTTTCCCTCTCCTTTTTCAAAGTCCTGTGGCAGTACTACTATTTTCATTTTATGTAATCTCTGCTGCTGCTTTCCAGCCACCATATGAAGTATCTCCCCCAACACTAGCAAATCTCAATCCTATTAAATACAAGTCTCTGGGTGGATGATCTTCTAGTACTATATTTTTAAATTAAAGAGTTTTAGTTATAATGAAATTGATTTGTGCCTATTTTACCATAAACTTTTTTTCTTTTTTCTTTTTTCTTTTTTTTTAAAGACAGGGTCTCACCATGTTGGTCAGGCTGGTCTTGAATTCCTGACCTCAGGTGATCCGCCTGCCTTGGCCTCCAAAGTGCTTGGATTACAGGTGTGAGCCACCACACCCGGCCACTTTTTTTCTTTTGAATTGTTCTTGCAGTGATATCTTACTATTTTTAACTGACTTGGGTGTCTGAGATGGGGATTTCAGCCCTTGGTTAATCAGAATTGCCTCTACAAGTCCCTGCTGCAGTATGTTTATTTGTGGTGTTTAAAGAACACTTCCTGGCTTGATGCCGTGGCTCACTCCTGTAATCCCAGCACTTTGGGAGACCGAGGGTGGGTGGATCATTTGAGGGTAGGAGTTAGAGACCAGCCTGGTCAACATAGTGAAACTCCGTCTCTCTCTACCAAAAATATATGAATTAGCTGGGCGTGGTGGCTCATGACTGTAATCCCAGCTATTTGGGAGCGTGAGGCAGGAGAATGGCTTGAACTTGAGGTGAGGGTTGCAGTGAACTGAGATCCCACCACTGCACTCCAGCCTGCGAGACAGAGCAAGACTCTGTCTCAAAAAATAAATAAATAATAAATAAATAAAGAACACTTCTTTAACAGAGGGACCTTCCCATCGCCAGGTGCTTGGGGATTTCTTAGAGATCACCAACCGACTTCCTCACTGTGAAATGAAAGCAAATGTTGGAAGCTGAAGTAAACAGCAAACCATGTATGGCTTCACCGGACTCGGTGCTGGGGAGCCTCTACCACCTACTGTTCCTGTGTCATGACGCTTCTTCTCGGAAGTGGTGCGGGGAGTACCAGGGGACTGCACAAGCCCAGCCCTCTACTTTTACCAGCAATGGATCATGTCTTCCGGAATCAATGTGCCTATAGGTTGTTCTAGCCACAGCGGTAGATTTATGATTCAGATCTGAAATGTGTGCCTTAGTCATTGATTTAACATTTCTTTTGTATTCATATCCCTTTCCTTCCCATATACCTCAATGCCTTCTTCCTGTGTCAAGCCTTATAAATCATGTAATTTAGCGCCACTCATATAAATCAGTAAAATCACAAAGGTCTATTTAATGAAAACTATGACCAATGTTGTATTTTTTAACAAGAAGAAAAATAAAAAATAAAATAAAAAAGCATATCATCATTTTTTTTCATCAGGGCTTCTGGATTTCTTGAATGAAAAGATTTCAAAAGTCTAAGCACAAAAATGAGATGGAAGATTAGATCTTTTTAAAAGGTTAGTTTAGGCTAGGCATGGTGGCTTATGCCTGTAATCACAGTATTGCAGGAGGCCAAGGGGGGGCAGATCACCTGAGGTCAGATGTGCGACACCGTCCTGGCCAACATGGTGAAACCCCATCTCTCACTAAAAATACAAAAATTAGCAAGGCATGGTGGTGCATGCTTGTAATCCCAGCTCCTAAGGAGTCTGAGGCAGGGAAATCGTTTGAACCTGGGAGGCGGAGGTTGTAGTGAACCAAGATCACACCACTACACTCTAGCCTGGGTGACAAAGCAGGACTCCGTCTCAAAAAATAAAAATAAGTCCTGGCGTGGTGGTGCACACCTGTAGTCCCAGCACTTTGGGAGGCCGAGGTGGGTGGATCATGAGGTCAGGAGTTTGAGACCAGCCTGGCCAATATGGTGAAACCCCGTCTCTACTAAAAATACAAAAATTGGCCCGGCATGGTGGCTCACGTAATCCCAGTTGGGAAGCCGAGGTAGGGGGATAACCTGAGGTCAAGAGTTTGAGACCAGCCTGACCAACATGGAGAAACCCCATCTCTAATAAAAATGCAAAATTAGCTGGGTGTGGTAGCACATGCCTGTAGTCCCAGCTACTCAGGAGGCTGAGGCAGGAGAATCACTTGAACCGGGAAGTGGAGGTTGCAGTGAGCCGAGATCATGCCACTGCACTCCAGTCTGGGCAACAGAGCGAGACTCTGTCTCAAAAAAATAAATAAAAAATAAAAATAAGGGATGGTTGTGGTGGCTCACACCTGTAATCCCAGCACTTTGGGAGGTCAAGGCAGGCGGATCATGAGGTCAAGAGTTCGAGGTGAAACCCTGTCCCTACCAAAAACAGAAATTAGTCGGGCATGGTGGCACACGCCTGTAATCCCAGCTCCTCAGGAAGCTGAGGCATGAGGATCGCTG
This sequence comes from Cheracebus regulus, assembly GCA_963574635.1. NCBI lineage: Eukaryota > Metazoa > Chordata > Mammalia > Primates > Pitheciidae > Cheracebus > Cheracebus regulus. The sequence continues at coordinate 9,702 of CAUYQU010001271.1, forward strand.
GAGCCAGGGAGGCGGAGGTTGCCGTGCGTTGAGATCGAGCCACTGCACTCCAGCCTGGAAGACAGAGTGAGACCACCTCAAAAACTAAAAACAAAACAAAACCAGTAAAATAAAAGATTATTTTAGATCTCTCTAAATTTCTAATTTTTAACCTCACAGCCTGTTCATGATTTCTTTTTATGTCTTCTCTAACTCGAGCCATGAAATGAGTCTTCTGTTATCTTAACCTTTCTACTCTCAGTCACTACTGCAACATGGATCAGCATTTTAAAGTACAATGCAGGGAGGGACTATTTGAAGAATTCCAAATCAAATACTCATTACTTTTTCTCTCTCTCTCTCTCTCTTTTTTTTTTTTATCTTTTTTTTCCTTTCTTTCTTTTTTTTTTTACTTTTTATCTCTTAAAAATTTAGTAGGCCAGGCAAAGTTATTCATGCCTGTAATCCCAGCACTTTGGGAGGCAGAGGTGGGTGGGTCACCTAAGGTCAGGAGTTCCAGACCAGCGTGGCCAACCTGGTGAAACTCTGTTTCTACTAAAAATACAAAAATTAGCTGGGTGTGATGGCACATGTCTGTAATCCTAGCTACTCTGGAGTCTGAGGCAGGAGAATTGCTTGAATCTGGGAGGTGGAGGTTGCAGTGAGCCAAGATCACACCATTGCACTCCAGCCTGGGTAACAAGAGCAAAACTCCCTCTCAAAAATAAAAATAACAGAGTGCACAGTGGCTCATGCCTCAATCTCAGATCTTTGGGATGCTGAGGAAAGTAGGTCTCTTGAGCCAGGGAAGCGTAGGTTGCAATGAGCTGATAGAGCACCACTTTACTCAGTCAGGGTGACAGAGTGAGACCCTGTCTGAAGAAAAAAATAAAAAATGTATTAAAGTTATATTATTTTAGTGTTGTGTCCCTGTTTTTGACTCATATGAACCAAACACTAGAAATGACCCTTTAAGAGTAAAATGATTCCTGGCTGGCTCTCCAAAAAAGAACAACAAAAAAATAGTAAAATGGTATTTCATCAATAAATACTTTATTGGACAACTATTCCCTATATGACATTTTTATGGACTTTAGAAATACAGAGAACTAGAAGATCAAATGGGTTGCCCACTGTCCTCAATGGGCTAACAATCTATTTGAGAAAACAAAGCATTTTATACATAGAGACATTTTCTTATTGGATCTGCTAAAACAATGAAAGATCAAGGTAGAGTGAGAGTCCCGATGGATGTAGCTTAGGTGGCACATTGTAGTTAAACAAGGAAAAGTCTTGGGTGGCATGTAGAGGTAGAAAGAATGGTGGGGGGTTGGGAACAGTGGCTCATGCCTGTAATCCCAGCACTTCGGGAGGCTGAGGCAGGCAGATCACTTGAGGTCAGGAGTTCAAGACCAGCCTGGCCAACTTGGTGAAACCCCGTCTCTACTAAAAATACAAAAATTAGCCAGGTGAGGTGGCATGTGCCTGTAATCTCAGCTACTCGGGAGGCTGAGGTAGGAGAATGGCTTGAACCTGGGAGGCAGAAGTTGCAGTGAGCTGAGATTGGCCACTTAGCTCACTGCAACCTCTGTCCATTCCAGCAACAGAGTGAGACTCCATCTCAAAAAGAAAAAAAAAAAAGGAATGGTGGAAGGGTAATTCACAAAGTTTATCCAAAGTATCAAAACTCATTCCCAGGCTCTTACTTGAAACATGGAACTATCACAGAAATAGGCACTAAAAGAGGCACAGGATAGGCTTCACCTTCTGTGATATTTTCACCTTAGTGCATCTATCCCACCCTCCAACTCCTCCACTGCTGGAATGCAGTGCTGCGATTTCAGCTCACTGCAACCTCTGCCTGCAGGGCTCAATTCATCCTCCTGAGGCCTCCTGACAAGCTGGGACAACAGGTGCAAGCCACCATGCCTGGCTAATTTTTGTTTTTCTTTACCTTTTGTAGAGACGTGGTCTCACTGTGTTGCCCAGGCTGGAATTTAGTGCATCTTTATTGAAAGGATATTGCATTCATGAAATTAGCTCGTAATTTAGTGTCAAAACTGCACTTAAGTCAATCATTTTGTAGGATAGTGTACATGGTAGAAAAAGTAAGACCACACTCTATCTAGAAGTTTACTGCATAGCAGGGGAGATTAGGCAAGTATGAAAATGACTACTACAGGCCGGGCTTGGTGGCTCATGCCTATAAATCCCAGTACTGTGGGAGGCCGAGGTGGGCGGATTACCTGAGGTCAGGAGTTTGAGACCATCCTGGCTAACGGTGAAACCCCATCTCTACTAAAAATCCAAAAATTAGATGGGCATGGTGGCTAGTGCCTGTAATCCCAGCTACTGGGGAGGCTGAAGCAGGGAGAATCCACTTGAACCCAGAAGGCGGACGTTGCAGTGAGCCAAGATCACGCCATTGCACTCCAGCCTGGGTGACAGAGTGAGACTTTGTCTCAAAAAAAAAAAAAGAAGAAAAAAGTAATACAAAGTAGAATGAGGTAAGGATGAATTAACAGGATGGGAGATTATTACTGTGGCAGGTTGGATTTTCCAAAAATTCCCACAGCAGTATTTTGAATCCCACATGTTCTTCCAGAATCTTGCCACAGTCTCCCCTCCAGGTGGTGTCCTTAGGACTTGTGGCTGCCTCTACAAACACAATGCAGTAAAAGGGATGCTGATTCAGTTCTGAGGATATTCTTTGGCTCCCAGCTACCACGTAGGGAGGCAGCCCAGGCCCCTTGGAGAAGCCATCTGGAGGTGCTGGAGCTGACAGCTAGCACCCAATGCCAGATTGGGGAGTGAGGGAGCCACCTGACCATTCCAGTCCCCAGCCCTGGGGCTGTCCCAGCTGACCTCAAGTATAGCAGAGACCCATGCAAGCTGGACCTAAATTGCTCACCCCCCTGAAATATATAATTTATTTTTTGGACATAGATCTGAACATTAGAACACATTCTTGAGGCCGGTTGTGGTGGCCCATGCCTGTAATCCCGGCACTTTGGAAGGCCGAGGCAGCTGGATTGCTTGAGCTCGGGAGTTTGAGACTAGCCTGGGCAACATAGTAAGACTCCATCTCTACAAAAAATACAAAAATTAGCTGGGTTTGGGCGCAGGCCTGCTAGTCCCAGCTACTCGGGAGGCTGAGGCGGGAAGGGCACTTGAGACTGGGAGGGAAGTTCGAGGCTGCAGTGAGCCATGATTGCACCACTGCACTCCATTCCAGCCTGAGCCACAGAGCAAGACCGGCTCTTTAAAAAAATAAGAAACAAAGAGAAAAGTGGCTTCAGGAAAACTGTTCAAAGGTAGGAAGCATACGACCCTGATCTCTGTATTTTGGAGAAGATGGAGGAGCCCAGCTTAAGTCGAGACGGGAGCGTTCATAGCTTTTAACTATACACAACGATGTGTCACAGATTTTTACAAACTTTGGCCGGGCGTGGTGGCTCACGCCTGTAATCCTAGCACTTTGGGAGGCCGAGGTGGGAGGATCACCTGAGGTCAGAAGTTCAAGACTCGCCTGGCCATCATGGTGAAACCCCATCTTTTAAAAAAAAAAAAAAAAAAAGATTTTTACAAACTTCAAAGAGATAATGACAAGAATGAAGCAAAATAAGTTTGGTTCGGTCCCGTCCGCTCTCAGCGGCTCAGCCCCAGGCTTCGGGGCTAGAACCGTCAGCTCCGCGCTCCTCGAGCGGCTCCGGGATCGCGGCCTCCCCGAAGGATTCCCAGGAGGCCTGGGTCAGCTGTGGCGCGCGAGGAAAGGGCAGCTTCTCCACACTGAGTCACAAAAGCCTGTCGGCTACGTTGAGCACGACCACCTCGGCCTTTGCGCGGCTCCCACGCCCGGCGGCTGCCCGCCCGAACTCCGCCCCCAGCAGCGCTAGCCCCGCCTCCCTGCCCCCGGACTTGCCCTGCCGCAGCGCCCGCGGTTACCATGGCAACGTGGCGGACGTCGGCCAAGGACTGGTCTGGGGCGGGGCTGGGCTGGGCGGGCTCGAGGGTCACGTGGCGCGGGGCGGAGCCTGTGCGGGGCAGGCAGGAGCGCGTCAGTAGCCGGCACCGAGGCCCGAGCCGCGGGAGCCGAGCGAAGGCAGCTCAGAGGCCGCGGTTCCCCCCGGGCCTCCCCAGCAGCCGCCATGGGCAGTGAGTAGCGGCGGCTGGAGCGGGGCTGTGGCCGGGAACGCAGGCCCCGCCTGGGCTGCGGGCGGTGGGGCTGGCGCTCGCTCAGGGTCGTGCGGGCCGGGGATGCGCGGGCCGTTTCGGGCCGCTGCGGAGGGCGCGGGTCAGGGGCCTCAGCCGAGGCTCCCCTGGGCGTGCGAGGCCTTGCCCGGCGGGTACCGGGACCCGGAGGCCCGGAGTTTGCGCTCGCTAGAGGGCGAGGATGGCGCTGGGAGGCCATTGGTTTTGGGGGCGGGGAGTTAGGGCAGCGGGTGAACCTGGACCACTTTTTAATTTTTCAGAAATTAAATTTTAAAAATCCCGTAGTTTTATTTCCCCGTCATCCTTCCTTGGAATGTTGCGTTGAATAAAACTACCCTAACTCGTTTAATTAAAAAAAAAAGTGATGCCTGGCGTGTGTTTTAGGAGAAGACAGTGCATTGGTAGCACAGCATTTTCCCTGAGCTGTTCATTCTGTAGCGTTTACTGAACACTGTAAGGTTGTATAGCCTTAGGGACAAGGCCTTATGTTATAGGAATGTATGCCAGGGCCCTTCCCTAACATTCAGCCCCACATATGTGCACGTAGCTACTTGCATGACTGTGAAGATGTTCGTTGGATGAATGGGTCACGCATCCCCAAGCAGGGCACCCATTAGCCAACTAGTGGACATTTGGGGGAAATTAGAACGGGAGTAGGAGAGACCCTTGGCAAAATTCTGCCATCGCAAGGATAAACAGGGGGCAGCCATAAGCTCTGCTGGAACATGAATACCCTTTACAGATGATCATAAAATGTCAAGAAATCTGAGACAGTAGCTTGGATTGAGGTGGGAGGGAAAAGGGTTCGAGAGGTTCTAGGAACTCTCCAGATGTGATTGATACTTGTTTTGCGTTAGCGATGAATGCTTTCATAATTCAGATTTACTTTCCAGATAGTCCAGAATATTAGTTTGCTGCAAGAGTAATTGTGGTTTTCAATTACGTTTCAAAAACCGCAGTTACTTTTGCACCAACCTAATAGTACTTGGGTAGCAAACATCTGCCCATGAAAATTAGTGAATTCTTCTGTCAAACATCAGTGATTGGCAGGGCGCAGTGGCTCACGCTTGTAATCCCAGCACTTTGGGAGGCTGAGGAAGGTGGATCACCCGAGGTCAGGCGTTCGAAACCAGCCTGGCCAACGTGGTGAAACTCCGTCTCTACTTAAAATATAAAAATTAACTGGGCGTGGTGGTGGGCGCCTGTAATCGCAGCTCCTCAGGAGGCTGAGGCAGGAGAATCGCTTGAACTCAGGAGGTGGAGGTTGCAGTGAGCCGAGATTGTGCCACTGCCCTCCAGCCTGAACGACAGAGCGAAACTCCGTCTCAGAAGAAAAATAAACATCAGTGACTGCCATCATTTGTATACTTTTTTTAAAAAAGATAATATAGTCAACTTTAGGCTAACTGTGGAAATGTAATCACGTCAGCTTTAAGACAGTTTTGGGATATTAGTATACAGAATCCAGGTTTTTTGTTTGTTTGTTGTTTTTGAGTGGGAATTTTGCTCTTGTTGCCTAGGCTGGAGTGCAATGGTGTGATCTTGGCTTATGGCAGCCTCTGCCTCCCAGCTTCAAGCAATTCTCCTGCCTTAGCCTCCCAAGTAGTTGGGACTACAGGTGCCCACCACCATACCTGGCTAATTTTGTATTTTTTTTTTTTTTTTTTTTTTTTTTAGTAGAGATGAAGCTTCTACATTTTGGTCAAGCTGGTCTTGAACTCCTGAACTCAGGAGATCCGCCCATCTCAGCCTCCCAAAGTGTTAGGATTACAGGCGTGAGCCACTGCGCCTGGCCCAGAATCCAGTGTCTGTAGGGGAGGAAGAGCTGAAGAGCCTAACTAATCGCTGGCTGTGGCTTGTCTTTCTCCACATTGCAGACCCTTTGGCAAAGGACAGAAACTTGAGAGATTGTCATCTTCACCCTCTAGTTCTCTGGCAGGACTTGACTTAAGCCATCCCAGAAGATGGTGTCTATTCTTAAAGAACCTTGCTTTATCTTACCTTTATATACTATGAGAGTAGTCTGGGAAAGCAATACTTTCTGATGAAAGGTAATTGTAAATTATCTGGGCTGATTATTTTACATAAGCAAGTACTCTGGCATTACCTGGGAGAGTAACCAGGCAATGAAATGTGAAGCAGAGATTACATACTTTAAAAAGTTAACTATAGACCGGGTGCTGTGGGTTCAACTTCTCTAACATACTAGGCTTCTACCCAGCCACAATCCATCGTTCATCCCCTCACTCAAGCCTACACACAAGTCAAAATCTGGCTTCACTTTTACTAGACCTAATTTGATTAGAAAAGTCTATGCCGAAAACAGTTTCATAAACCCAAATTTCAGCCTCTATCATGACATCAACTCAGAAAGGCCTAGTCAAAGTCCTGTAGTCTCAGTACTTTGGGAGGCTGAGGTGGGAGGATCATTTGAGGTCAGGAGTTTCAGACCAGCCTGGCCACCATGGTGAAATCCCATCTCTACTGAAAATACAGAGTAGCTGGGAGTGGTGGTGGGCACCTATAATCCCAGCTACTCGGGAGGCTGAGGCAAGAGAATTGATTGAACGTGGGAGGCAGAGGTTATGGCAAGCTGATATCATGCCACTGTACTCTAGCCTGGGCAACAGAGCAAGACTCCGTCTCAAAAAAAGAGAAAAAGTAACTATAGGAGGTAATTCTATGATTTTTTGTGACTTACACATTTTGGTATCTTTCAGTGGTTTTAAGTCAGTTTTGCAGATTAAGCCCGTTTCCTGTTGTACTTCCTGAGTGTACAAGGTATCCTCCTGTCTCCCTCCTCTGATGCCTGTTTTCTTCTGTCATGCATTGTCTCATGGGTACCACAGTAGAATGCATTTGCTCTCTTTGGACATCGTGATGCCCTTAGAACCACTCCCTTTCTGTATGTATAAAATGATTGGATACAAGTGTGAAGACGGAAAGTTCTAGAAAAAGGATGCTTGGCTATCTTTGTTCCTGCCGACTAGCCATCAAACCATTTGGGCTTTTTTGTGCCTTTAATTCTGTCTCTTCCTTTATATATCATTTGAAATGGAGAGCAGTATGATTATTTAATTTTGGGCTGTAAGGATGGGGTGAATTGCTGGTGAAAGAGAGTATTTGTGTTTGATTCTCTAGAAAGATACTTCTTTTTTAAACTTTATAATAATAGGGATGTTTATTCTTTTTCTTTTTACAGTCAAATTTTTAGAAGTTATCAAACCTTTCTGTGCAGTTCTACCAGAAATTCAGAAACCGGAAAGGAAAGTAAGTATAATATTTTAATAATACAGAGGATAGCTCAAGGACTTATCCTACTAAAGCAGCAAGGTTCATTTCCTTTCTTCAGTCCTTCTCTGTTGGTAATTGGCAAACTGTTGCTGCCCATCCTCCTGGCAAGAGGCACAGAGTGAATAAAACTAATAGAAACCTGTTTAAATCTAGATAGGTTATCTCATGCTTTCAGAAATGACTGTTAAAGTTGTGGCATTTCCAAACTAAGTGTTTCTTTGGCCTGTGTGTTAGTGAAGACAGTATTCTCCTATCTGGAGTGATCTTGTATAATTCCTGTAGTGTAGGGTGTGTATTGTCCTTGCTAATGATGTGACAGCTGGACTAGAAATAACCCAGTCTGCTGGATAGGTTTTGATGAGTACAGCTGTTTTATGTAAATGAATTGCATTTGTGCATATATATACTTCCCATTTCTTGATTCATTCATTGGAGAGAAAAATGACAGGAATGCATTTAGAAGATAATTGTGACTGGGTTAAATCGTTCTTCCTTCATTGCAGACTTTAAGAGTTAAGGTATTTTAATTCTGGAAATATTATTAATCCAGATTGGCCAATTTCTAGAAATTCTTTATACTTTCAGTTTCTCGTCAAACTAATAGGAATAGGGACATAGAGATAGGTAAACAAATTACTATTTTATTTGGAGGTTTTTTTTTTTTAGGTTCACACACACAAAAAAAAGAATAGAGGTTTTTGTTTTTCATTGCTTTGAGATTGTAAAAATAGTTGGTCCATTTACGTTTAAAGCAGCTTGAGAAACCCTAGCTTTGCAGTCTGTAAAATATTCATATGCCACTATCACAAGCAGGTCTACCTTTGCACAGTTCAGTGTTTACTGAGTCATGTGCACATTGGATCTGTTTTACTTTGCCTCCTTTTCAGTTTCATTTAACACCATACAATGCAGATGAGAACTGCCTGTATTTAAATTACCTTTTTTATGAAAAGTAAAGAAACTTGTATTCAGGAAGTTCAGCAGTTTGTTGTACCTGCTACTAAAGTGAAACGGACATTTAAAGAGGAATCTACCTAAGATGATACTTCAGAAAGAGACATTTAAGAGTGAATAATTTCATGTCACGATGGGGACGTTAGTTGCGTTTTCATGTGGATTTGTGCTTTAAATTTGCTGTTTCAAAAACCAAACACTGCCTGTTCTTACTCATAAGTGGGAGCTGAACAATGAGAACACATGGACACAGGGAAGGGAACATCACGCACCAGGGCCTGTCGAGGGGTAGGGAGAAAGGGGAGAGAGAGCATTAGGACAAATACCTAATGCATATGGAGCTTGAAACCTAGATGACGAGTTGATAGGCACAGCAAACCACCATGGCACATGCATATCTATGTAGCAGACCTGCACCTTCAGCACATGTATCCCAGAACTTAAACTAAAGTTAAAAAATATGTATATAAAATCAGAATATTTCAGGTAAAAATTTTGAAGTGAAAGAGAAACTGAAAAATCTAGATTTGGAAATTCTTCCCTCAGTGAAAGAAGATTTAAAAAATATAAGAAAGTTTGATTTTTTAGGACATTTTTCTTTCTCTTTTTAAATTTGTATAAATTTAAGTAGCCCAAGTGCAGTTTTGTTACATGGATGTATTGTGTAGTGGTGTTAGTGTATCCATCAGCCAAATAACGTATGTTGTACCCATGAAGTGATTTCTCATCATCCATCTCTTGCTGCCACCCCGTGCCCTTTGAGTCTCCAGTGACTATCATTCCACACTCTATGTCCATATGGACACCTTGTTTAGCTCCCACTTTTATTTTATTTATTTATTTATTTATTTATTTATTTTTTCAAAGATAGGGTTTCACCATGATGGCCAGGCTGGTCTTGAACTCCTGACCTCAGGTGATCCACCCACCTCAGCCTCCGAAAGTGCTAGGATTACAGGCGTGAGCCACCGCGCCCGGCTTAGCTCCCACTTTTAAGTGAGAACCCACAGTGTTTGATTTTCTGCTTCTGAGTTGTTTCGCTGAAGATAACCTCCTCCAGTTCCATCCATGTTGCTGTCAGGGACATGATTTCATTCCTTTCATGGCTAAAAAGTATTTCTTTTCTTTTTTTTTTTTGGGACAGAGTTTCGCTCTTGTCACCCCGGCTGGAGTTCAGTGGCACAATCTCGGCTCACCACAACCTTTGCCTCCCAGGTTCAAGCAATTCTCCTGCCTTGGCCTCTGGGAGTAGCTAGGATTATAGGCATGCGCCACTATGCCCGGCTAATTTTGTATTTTTAGTAGAGATGGGGGTTTCTCCATGTTGATCGGGCTGGTCTTGAACTCCCGACCTCAGATGACCCACCTACCTCAGCCTCCCAAAGTGCTGGGATTATAGGCATGAGTCACTGTGCCTGGCCTGTATGTCATTATTTATATATAGCATATATATAGACATTTAATGGAATGTCTATTAAACTTTGTACCTAATAAACTAAAATGCTTGCTCTATAACACATATGAACATTTCCAGCTTCTGATAATTAGGCCTCAAAGTAGAACCTCAAAAATCCTGCCCCCCCAATAAAAAATACGCTGTTTCATGGTTTTGATTGATCATTCTTTATATTTTGTTATTCAGATCCAGTTTAGAGAGAAGGTTCTATGGACTGCAATAACGCTCTTCATTTTCTTAGTATGTTGTCAGGTATGTAACTCTACTATTAAATAAATGTCTCTACCATTGTTCTAAGGTCTTGATGGTTAGAATTTGAGAACAAGAGGGGGTAGGGCCGAAAAAATTAAAAAAAAAAAAAGAATTTGAGAACTTTATTTTTGTTAAAATAATAAATATGTTAGCTCAACATCTCATCATCCGTCTCTTGATAATAATGCTCAATATATATTGAGTATTATCCTTTTTACTTTTTTTTATTAATTTTTTTTTTTTTGAGATGGAGTCTTGCTCTATCACCCAAGCTAGATTCAGGGACATGATCTCTGCTCACTGAACCTCTGCCTCCTAGGTTCAATTGATTCTTCTGCCTCAGCCTCCTAAGTAGCTGGGACTGTAGGTGCCTGCTGCCACGCCTGGCTAATTTTTGTATTTTTATTTATTTAATTTTGTTTATTTTATTTTATTTTATTTTTTTTGAGATGGAGTTTCACATTGTCACCTAGGCTGGAGTGCAGTGGTACAATCTGGGCTCACTCCAACCTCTTTCTCCCTGGTTCAAGTGATTCTTCTACCTCAGCCTTCCAAATAGGTGGGATTACAGGTGTATGCCACCATGCTGGGCTACTTCTCGTATTTTTAGTAGAGGGGTTTCACTGTGTTGGCCAGGCTGGTCTTGAACTCCTGACGTCAAGTTATCCACCTGCCTTGGCTTCCCAGATTTCTGGGATAACAGGCGTGAGACAGTGTTCCCAGCTGAAATTTTTTTTTTCAACCTTCCCACCTACCCCCCAGCTGAAATTTTATAGTTTCGGTAGAGATGGAGTTTTGCTGTGTTGGTAAAGCTTTTCTCAAACTCCTGACCTCAGGTGATCTGCCTACCTCAGCCTCCCAGATTGCTGGGATTACAGGCATGAGCCATCGCACCCAGCCTGTTATCCTTTTTATCTGAGAATTTTTTGTTTTCAAATAGAGACGGGGTCTCTCTAGGTTGCCCAGGCTGGTCTCCAATTCCTAGTCTCAAGTGATCCTTCTGCCTCAGCCTCCCCTGTGTACCACCATGCCTGGCTAATTTTTAAATTTTTTTGCAGAGAAAGGGTCACACAAAAATAGAATCTTGGGGTTGTACTATGTTTAAAAATTACTAAAATTAAATGATAGTTTTTTTTTTTTTTTTTGAGACAAGGTCTCACTCTGTCACCCAGGCTGGAGTGATCACTTCAGCCTCGACTTCCCCAAGCCCAGGTGATCTTCCCACCTCAGCCCTCTGACTAGCTGGGACTATAGGCACAAGTCACCAAGCCCAGTTAATATTTTTTTTATTTTTCATAAAGATGGGTTTTGCCATGTTGCCCAGGCTGGTCTCGAATTCCTGGGTTCAAGCCATCTGCCTACCTCTGTCTCCCAAATTGCTGGGATTACAGGCATGAGCCACCATACTCTGCCCAATGATACTTACAAATAAAATTTTGCAGACATATTAAGTTCATAGTGTGAGGATAAAATGTGACCTGGCTATGTCTTAGGGTTGTTGTAAAGATTAAGTAAGATAATTTAGGTCAAGGTGGTTGGGTACAATGGCTGATGCCTTAATCCCAGCACTTTGGGAGGCCAGGGCGGGTGGATCACTTGACGTCAGGAGTTGAGACCAGCCTGGCCAATGTGGTGAAACCCTGGCTCTACTAAAAATGCAAAAATTAGCCAGACGTGGTGGCATGCACATGTAATCCCAGCTACTCATGAGACTAAGGCAGGAGAGTCACTTGAACCTGGGAGGTGGAGGTTGCAGTGAGCTGAGATCGCACCACTGCACTCCAACCTGGGTAACAAAGCAAGATGCCGTCTCTAAAAACACAACACAACACAACAAAACAAAAAAACCAAATAATTTATTTTAGATCAATTTAGATCAAAGTTTTTGAGGAGTTCGAAAAGCTATTGAAGTACATGTAAGAACTTTTAAAAAATTATATTAGGAAGCAGAACAGATTAGGTACATAATCTGGAGAAAAGCTAACTATATTTTCTTTCTGAAGGATGAAATGATCGGATCGTTAAAGTACTTTTACTACAGTACTTGCTTTAGATTTGTTTAAATGGTCAGGGAGGGAAGTTTGAAAAAACAGAAAAATACAAAGAAAAAGAGAATAGTCATTCATATTCCTACCATCTATTTTTAGCATCTTAGAAACTCCTCTCCCCACCATTAAAAAAAAGTCAACCTCATGGAGGTATAATATATATATACAGTAAAGTACACCTGTTTTTAGGCGTACATTTTGAAGAGTTTTGACAAATTTCTACACCCACATTAACTACAACCTGTGTGGAGGTAGAAGATTTCTGTCACCCTCAAAGTTCGCTATAACCTTTCTCAGTGAATCTCCATAGTCTGCCGCTGATCTGCATTTTGTCACTCTGATTTGATTTGTTTTTTCTAGAGCTTCATATAAATGGACTCATACAGTAGTATTCTTTAGTGTCTGATTTCATTCTAGTCTTTGAAATTTATCCATATGGTTGTTACAGCAGTAATTCATTCCTTTTTATTTCTGAGTACTGTTCTGATATATGAATTTATCACAGTTTATTCATTCATTGACTTGTTGACATTTGGGTCGTTTCCAGATTTTGGCTACAACAAATTTGCTCTGAACATTCATGTATAAGTCTTTCTGTGGACGTTTTTTCATGGATGAAATGGATGAATACTGAGAAGTACAGTTATTTTGTTGTTGTTGTTTTTTTTTTAGATAGAGACATAGTCTCAGTCCGTCGCCCAGGCTCACTGCAACCTCTGCCTCCCAGCTTCAAGCGATTCTCCTGTCTCAGCCTCCCGAGTAGCTGGGATTACAGGCACATGCTACTGTGCCCAGCTAATTTTTGTATTTTTAGTAGAGCTGGGATTTCACTGTGTTGGACAGGCTGGTCTCAAACTCCTGACCTCAAGTGATCTGCCCACCTCAACCTTCCAAAGCTGGGATTACAGGCATGAGCCACTGTGCCCAGCCTCACATTTCATGTAATAAATTAATTTATGCATCTTAGGTTACATTATTTCTTCTCTAATACGTTTATATAGTTCCCAAACTGTTTCTTTTCATCTTTCTCATGCTTAGGCAGCTCTTCCTAGTGTGGGAGATTTCTTTATTCTCTTTCTTCTGAATCTCAAACAGGTTCTAGCCAGTTTTCCTGAGGGAATGGTGGGAGGTGAGATAAACTGAGATAAGTACAGTGATGTTGCCTGGGCTCTGCTCTGTCTTCACTTAAAAAAATTATTTTATTTAATTGGTATGTAACTGATGTATATATTTTCAGTGTACATGTGATAATTTAATGCATTTGTATGATTATTAAATGCATTTGTATAATGTATAAAGATCCAGTCAGGGTAATGAAGATATCCACACCTTAAATACTTATCTTTTCTTTATGCTAGAAACATTTGACTTATTCCTTTCTAGCTATTTTTTGTTTGTTTGTTTGTTTGTTTGAAATGGAGCCTCAGCTCTGTCACCCAGGCCGGAGTGCAATGGTGTGATCTCGGCTCACTGCAACGTCTGCCTCCCAGGTTCAGTGATTCTTGTGCCCCAGCCTTCCAAGTAGCTGTGTTTGCAGGCGCATGCCACCACACCCAGCTTATTTTTGTGTTTTTAGTAGAGATGGGGTTTGGCTTTGTTGGCCAGGTTGGTCTTGAACTCCTGAGCTCAAGTGATCCACCTGCCTCTGCCTCCCAAAGTGCTGGGATTACAGGTGTGAGCCACCGTGCCCAGTCCCTTGTAGTTATTTTTAAATATACAGTACGTCTTGGATTTTTTATTTTTTATTTTTTTATTTTTTTAAGATGGGGTTTCACCATGTTGGCCAGGCTGGTCTTGAACTCCTGACCTCAGGTGATCCACCCACCTCGGCCTCCCAAAGTGCTAGGATTACAGGCGTGAGCCACCGCGCCTGGCCTACTTCTTGGATTTTTGTTAACTGTCTTGAGAAGCTTTCCACCATCTAACTGAGGGCGGGGGGAGTGTCTTTCATTCTAGATTCCAGATTGCTGCCCTGTAGTGGGGAATAATTTTTCATTCCCAATTCAGTGTGGCCCATTACGCATCACTTCCATCAGAGAGGCTCAGTTCCGTTGCTGTCTTCTCTTTCATCCATTTCTTCCCAGCTGCTGTTTCTACTGCCTCTTAGCCAGAGGAGGGAACAAGATAAGAATATCTGTGCATTTTACTTCCTGCACATTTGGAACGTTGGTGGGAGGTCTGAGATCCTGTCGACTTCCCGTTGTGAGGGTCAGGAGCAGCTCTAGTGCTGAGTCTCCTTCCTCCTCAGCTGTCTGGAGTTTTTCCCCCAGGACCACTGGGGCTTTAAGTTTACAATCCCTTTTCTTATTTGGCTGCTTCACAGATTTTTTTCTCTTTTCAAAGCTTTTTTTCATTCTTGGTAGCTTTTGGTATTTGACATGTTTTAAAAGATATACTTTAAGCTGGGCATGGTGGCTCACACGTGTAATATCCTCACTTTGGTAGGCAGAGGCAGGCAGATAACCTGAGATCAAGAGTTCCAGACCAGCCTGGGCAAAATGGTGACACCTCATCTCTACTAAATACACAAAAATTAGATGGGCATTGTGGCGCACACCTGTAATCCCAGCTACTTGGGAAGCTGAGACAGGATAATTGCTTGAACCTGGGAGGCAGAGGTTGTAGTGAGCCAAGATGATATCACTGCACTCCAGCCTAGGTGGCAGAGTGAGATTCTGTGTCAAAAATAAAAATGTATTTTATTATGTGTCAGAGGAGGGAAATGTTGTGATTTATTTTCATCTTGCCATCTTTCCCCAGAAATACTTTGGTTTTCGGTTTGGAAATCCCTGGTGGTGATTTTCTATTTCTTGATCTGATTAGTTCAAGTTTCCATTAGGGCATGGAATGCTTTGTTTCTCTGAGTACTGTACTGTATTTTGTCAAGTTTGTTAAAACTCCAGACAAGATAAACTTTGGGTTTCTTGAGCATTAAAGGATTCATGCATCTGACAGTGTTCAACATGGGTGGAGGGTTAGAGAGCTGCTCACAGGTGTAGGCAATGAGCTTTTGTAGTGGAAGTCAAGAAGTTACTCAATTGGCTACAGCTAGGCATTTGCCTCATTTGGGTATGTTCCAGTGGGAGGTTTCTATGTAGCCAATAGGCTGGTTGGCTGTCTGTGACTGGCTGAAACTCATTCAGAATTAAAGAGCCTTTAAGGTCATTTTCAGTTTTCTTTTGTGAGAGTTCAGGGTACAGAAACAACTGCAGGCTAATGGCCACCTGCTTAGAGTTCCTTAACAAGTTGAAACTGAGCCAGGCGCGGTGGCTCACGCCTGTAATCCCAACACTTTGGGAGGCTGAGGTGGGTAGATCATGAGGTCAGGAGTCCAAGACCAGCCTGGCCAAGATAGAGAAACCCCCTCTCTACTAAAAATACAAAAATTAGCTGGGTATGGTGTTGGGCACCTGCAATCCCAGGTACTCGGGAGGCTGAGGCAGAGAATTGCTTGAACCTGGGAGGTAGAGGTTGCAGTGAGCTGAGATCTCGCCACTGCACTCCAGCCTGGGCGACAGAGCAAGACGCCATCTCAAAAAAAAAAAAAAAAAAGTTGAGACTGATTATTATATTAGATATAGTGCAAAGTTTAGAACTCTTGCAACTGTGACAGATTTATAAAAAATAGGCTCCTGTTGCCCACCTGTTGTTGCCCATGAGCATCTAGCTGCGGAATTTACTAAGTGAAATAAAATTAGAAACCAGTTTTAATAATCCTATTTGCTGCAGGACAGGAGGGTGTACCATTAATTATGGGAGGTTGGCTCCTTCCATTTCCACAGAGCACATAACCATGGGGGATTAAGGAAGGTCATTAGGCCAAGTGACTGCTTTCTACTTGTGGAATATTTTGATGTGGACTCTCTTGTAAGGTTTCTTTTGTTTGTTTTTGAGATGGAGTCTCGCTGTGTTGCCCAGGCTAGAGTGCAGTGGCACGATCTTGGCTCAGTGCAACCTCTACCACCCAGGTTCAAGTGATTCTCCTGTCTCAGCCTTCCAAGTAGGTGGGATTATAGATGCCTGCCACCATGCCTGGCTAATTTTTGTAATTTTATTAGAGATGGGATTTCACCATATTGGTCAGGCTAGTCTCAAACTCCTGACCTCTGGTGATCCACCTGCCTCGGCCTCCCAACATGCTGGGATTATAGGCATGAGCTGCCGTGCCCAGCCAGCAATGTTTTTTATACATTAAGTTCTTTGCTCCTCATTTCTCACTTTATTTTATGTTTTAAAAAAATTTTTTGGTTGTTGTTTTGTTTTTGTATTTTTTGAAATGGAGTCCGGCTCTGTTGCCCAGGTTGGAGTGCAGTGGCACTATCTTTGCTCACTGCAACCTCTGCTTCCCAGGTTCAAGTGATTCTCCTACCTCAGCCTCCTGAGTAGCTGGGACTACAGGCACATGCTACCACTCTTGCCTAATTTTTTGTATTTTTAGTAAAGACGGGGTTTCTCCATGTTGGCCAGACTGGTCTTGAACTCCTAGCACCAAGCGATCTGCCACCTTGACCTCCTAAGATGCTGACATTATAGGACTGAGCCACCGCACCCTGCCGTCATCTTTCACTTTGAATGAAGAGTGTCTACAGCTGCAGGGTGTACAAAAAATATCCATGCTTCATGCTTTGCCAGTTTTGTTACCCAGCTAATAAATTCATACATTCAGAGATGTTTAGGTTGATCACGTGAGTTGTTTACAATTTCTGCCAGCATCTTTTGTAACTTTCTTAAAAAGCAGTTTCATATAGAGGTTTTTGAAATGTCTTTGTCTGATCTCCACATGGTTGGGAGGGGTTAAGGGCAAGTGTTGTATCTTAAACATGGGTCACATAATACGAACCAATCTGAAGGAGTTTTTTTTTTAATTGCATTTTAGGTTTTGGGGTACATGTGAAGAACATGCAAGATTGTTGCAAAGTTTTTTTTTTTTTTTAAATGAAAAGCTAATGTCCTTGTTATGGAAAATTTGATACATTTTGAAAAGAATACAGAAGAAAAAGTCAACCATAATTCCACCATCTACAGATAATCACTGTTTAGGATTTAAAAAGATGTCTACTCCAAATTTTATTTTCTGTACATCTTTTTACAGTGTTGAAGTTTATATATACACTTTTGTACCTTTGTTTTTATACTAGGGCTTCTTAGGAAGTTTTATTTTCTGTACATCTTTTTACAGTGTTGATTTTGTACCTTTGTTTTTATACTAGAGCTTCTTACCAGTGGCACTCCTGAATTTGAGGTGCGATGATTCCTTGTCATGGGGGCGGGGGGCTGTCCCATTTATTTTTGGATGCTCGGCAGCATCTCTGGCCTCTGCTAACTAGATGCCAGCAGCACCTCCTGTTCTGTGGAAGGGCTGTGTATGCAAAATGACCCCTAAACACTCACCAGAGCCGAGAAACCAGTAAATGTGGCAGACAAATCCAGTTTGTCAGTAGAGGGTGATTTTATGGATAGAAGCGTAGTTTGGGGCAGCAGTGAGACAGGGAAAGGCCTGCACCGTTACTCCCAGACCCAGGGCTAAGCTACCATAGCGAAAGGGTGTATGTGCTTTGTGCGGGACAATTGAAGGCAGCCTTCTAGAATATGGAAGAATGCTGTGTGTCACAGCCTGTCATTTGTGTGATAGCATCAAGGTTGCTTAGATCTCAGGGCAGGATTTACAGTGAATACATGTGTTCTTACACTAAGGACTGTAACTCCAGCAGGAATCAGGAGGCATTCCTGGAACCAGGGTTGAGCAGAAGTCAACATGGTAGATTAGCATCCAAGATGGAGTCACTTTGGTCTCCACTTCTGCCCCAAGTTGTGACAACCAAAAATGTCTCCAGATATTGCCAAATGTCTTGTGGGGGAGCTAAAATTACCCCAGGTTGAGAACTGCTATTTTATTTTTGGTTTTATGACATAAGTACTTCTTCCATGTTATTACAGATTTTTCAGCATCATTTTTAGTGGCGATGTAATATTCCATGGTGTATCTCATCTTCAGTCTTACATTGAGAAGAGTGACATTGGCCGTCTTTAGTACATAGAGCTTTGCAGAATTATTCCATGACTAGGCAGGTATCGTATTCCATAATCCACTGGTTGGAATGTTTTTTAAATTATGGTAAAAATACATAAAATATGCCAGCTTAACCATTTTTAGATGTACAGTTCACTAGTGGCAGGAATGCTCACATTGTTGTACCACAATCCACCATAACCAGGGTATTTACTAGTGAATGCACTAGGTAATGACTTGTTTTTATTTTTATTTTTACTTTCTGGTTCTTTTTGTTATTTAAATTAACCCTCATCTATGTGATGGAATGTTTTTATTTTTATTTTATTTTTGATAAATGGCTTTACCTTGAAGATATGCTTATTTTTGTTAAAGAATATGAGAGATAGTTTTTAAAAAAGTATTGCAAACATTAAGTGACTATACTAGAAATGAAGTTCACACTTTATACTTTTTCTTTTGAGACAGTCTTACTCTGTTGCCCAGGTTGAAGTGCAGTGGTGCCATCTCAGCTCACTGCAGCCTCTGCCTCCTGGGTTGAAGCGATTCTCATGCCTCAGTCTTATATAATACATTTTCATAAAATATTTTGTGTACTATTTTAGATCCCACTGTTTGGAATCATGTCATCAGATTCTGCAGATCCTTTCTACTGGATGAGAGTTATTCTGGCTTCCAATAGAGGTATGCATGTCTTCTCTTTTTGCCTCCATACTCCTACTCAGCAAACAGATGTAAACATGTGGATTAGCAATGATTTTTCAGTGTCCACAGGGAAGGGGAGGAGATCACTGCCTAGAAAAGCCTAGCGTGTAAATAATGACAACACCGTGTGATTACTGTAATCATAGAGAAATCTGTCCTTGGGTTTTCACGGACTAGAAAACCCTGATCTTCAGTGTTAAAGAAGGTGATGTCCAGGTCACATTGAAATTGGAGTCTGTGTGGGGTGTGGTGGCTCACACCTGTAATCCCAGCCCTTTGGGAGTCTGAGGTGGGTGGATCACCTGAGGTCAGGAGTTTGAAACCAGCCTGGCCAACATGGTGAAATGCCCATCACTACTAAAAATAGAAAAATTAGCCAGGCGTGGTGGTGTGTACCTGTAATCTCAGCTACTCGGAGCAGGGGGCGGTGGGGTGC
>CAUYQU010001275.1:0-15147 GCA_963574635.1 Cheracebus regulus
ACCCGACCCTTCTCTCTGGCTGCCCTTAGCATTTTCTCCTTCATTTCAACCCTGGTGAATCTGACAATTATGTGTCTTGGGGTTGCTCTTCTTGAGGAATATTTTTGTGGTGTTCTCTGTATTTCCTGGACTTGAATATTGGCCTGTCTTGCTAGGTTGGGGAAGTTTTCCTGGATAATATCCTGAAGAGTATTTTCCAGCTTTGATTCATTCTCTCCATCACATGCAGGTACACCTATCAAATGTAGATTAGGTCTTTTCATATAATCCCATATTTCTTGGAGGCTTTGTTCATTACTTTTACTCTTTTTTCTCTAATCTTGCCTTCTTGTTTTATTTCATTGAGTTGATCTTCAATCTCTTATATCCTTTCTTCTGCTTGGTTGATTCGGCTATTTAAACTTGTGTATGTTTTGCGAAGTTCTAGTGTTGTGTTTTTCAGCTCCATCAGGTCATTTATATTCTTCTCTCAGCTGTTTATTCTCATTAGCATTTCGTCAAACCTTTTTTTCAAGGTTCTTAGTTTCTTTGCATTGGGTTAGAACATGTTCTTTTAGCTCAGAGAAGTTTCTTATTACCCACCTTCTAAAGCCTGTTTCTGTCAATTCATCAGATTCATTCTCCATCCAGCCTTGTTCTCTTGCTGGTGAGGAGTTGTGATCCCTTGGAGGAGGAGAAGCGTTCTGGTTTTAGGTGTTTTCATCCTTTTTTCTTCCCATCTTTTTGGATGTATCTACCTGTGGTTTTTGTAGTTGGTGACTTTCGGATGGGGTCTCTGAGTGGATGTCTTTTTTGTTGATGATGAAGTTATTTCTGTTTTTTAGTTTTCCCTCCAACAATCTGGACCCTCTGCTGTAGACCTGCTGGAGGTCCACTCTAGACCCTGCTTGCCTGGGGATCACCTGCGGTGGCTGCAGAACAGTAAGGATTGCTACCAGTTTCTTCTTCTGTTATCTTTGTCCCAGAAGGATACCCACCAGATGTCAGCCTGAGCTCTCCTTTATGAGGTGTCTCTGGATACACAGGGGTAGGGGAGCTGCTTCAGGAGACAGTCTGTTCTTATAGGAGCTCAAGTGCTGAGCTGTGAGCTCTATTGTTCCGTTCAGAGGTGCTGGGCAGGTACGGATGCTGCAGCAGAACTCATAACTGCCTTTTTTCCCCAGGTACTCTGTCCTGGGAAGGTGGGGCTATATTTATAAGTTCCTGATGTGCTGCTGCCTTTTTTCAGAGATGCCCTGCCTAGCGAGGAAGTAGCCTAGTCACAGTCTGCCAGCAGAGGCATTGTTGAGCTGCCGTGGGCTCTGCCCAGCTGCTGTGGGAACTTCCTTGCAGTTTTGTTTATAGAAGTATAGTTAGAACTGCTTTGGTAATGGCAGATTGTCTCTGTAATGCTGGATTGCCTCAGTAATGGCAGACTGCCTTGGTAATGGTGGATTGCCTCGGTAATGGTGGATGGCCTTGGTAATGACAGATTGCCTTGGTAATGGCAGACTGGTTTGGCATTGGTGGACTGCCTCAGTAATGGCGGACTGCCTTGGTAGTGGCAGATGTCCTTCCCCCCACAGAGCTGGACACTCCTGGGTCCAGCTGTGCTTGCTGTGAAACTCTCAGTGCAGAGCATTTCAGATTGCTGGGTTTTGTGGGGGTGGGACCTGTCGAGCCAGATCCCCTAGCTCCCTGTTTCAGCCCCCAGTTTTTCAGTTGAATGGGCGACTCTGCCTCCCAGGCATTCCAGGCACCAGTTGAAACAGCTGTCCAGATATGTGTGAGTTTTTATGCAGAGACCCACTATGCCCGCTGAAACAGCCATGCTGGAGACTCATGGTGTTTTTCTGCCCAGGAATCTCCTGATCTGTGGGCAGTAAAAACTCATTTGGAAATGCAGTGATCACTCACCCTCTGCCTTCTCACTGGGAACTGCACTCTAGAGCTGTTCCTATTTGGCCATCTTCAACTTTCCCATTGTTAAGTGGAAATTAATCTTCTGGTCACTTCTTATTGGTCCTGTAAGTGGTTAAAAGAACAATTTTGGCTGGGTGTGGTGGCTCATGCCTGTTTTCCCAGCACTCTGGGAGGCCGAGGCGGGCAGATTACAAGGTCAGGAGACTGAGACCATCCTGGCCAACATGGTAAAACCTCGTTGCTACTAAAAAATACAAAAATTAGCTGAGCGTGGTGGCACATGCCTGTAATCCCAGCTACTCAGTATGCTGAGGCAGGAGAATCGCTTGAACCTGGGAGGCAGAGGTTGCAGTGAGCCAAGATTGCACCACTGTTCTCCAGCCTGGCAATAGAGTGAGACTCTGTCTCAAAAAAAAAAAAAAAGAAAAATTTCAATAGATCTGAGATAAAACTTAGCCGTTTTTTGTTGTGTGTGATAGGCAAAGTGAATTGGTATGCTTTACATTATTATGAATTTATTACTCTTCTTATATAGCACTTATTTTTTCAAAGTGCTTTTTGTATGGTACTTTTTTTTTTTTTAGGTAGGTTGTTGCTCTGTCTGCTGCTCAGGCTGGAGCTCGGCGCAGTCATGGCTCACTGCAGCCTCGATCTCCTGGGTTTAAGAGATCCTCCCACCTCAGCCTCCTGAGTAGCCGGGACCACAGTTGCCGATCACCATGGCCAGCTACTTTTTGAATGTTTTGTAGAGACAGTTTCACCATGTTGCCCAGGCTGCTCTGGAGCTCCTGGGCTCAACTCATCCGCCTGCCTCAGCCAGCTAAAGTGATGTGATTACATACATGAGCCACTGTGCCTGGGCTGGTACATTGTATTTTATCTCACTCTCTCATCTCAGAGGGAGGCTGAGGTAATTCACACATATACACATGTACACACACCATTCGTTCGGCAACTACAATGTCCCTAATTCTTATAAGGTAGATTTCTTCTTCTTCTTTTTTTTTTTTCTGAGACAGAGTCTTGCACTGTTGCCCAGGTTGGAGTGCAATGGTGCGATCTCGGCTCACTGCAACCTTCACCTCCCCGGTTCACGCAATTCTCCTGCCTCAGCCTCCTGAGTACCTGGGATTACAGGTGCACACTACCATACTTGGCTAATTTTTTGTATTTTTTTTCTTTTAGTAGAGACGAGGTTTCACTTTGTTGGCCAGACTGGTCTCGAACTTCTGACCTTGTCATCTGCCCGTCTCAGCCTCCCAAAGCGCTGGGACCACAGGTATGAGCCACCACACCCAGCCACAAAGATTTTATTATCCCCATTTTACAGATGAAGAATCTGAGGTTAGATAACTCTTTAAAATTTCTCAGCTAGAAAGTAGCTACATTGGCATGAGAACTAAAAATTCGCATGGGACAAGTGCCTTGGCTTTTAATCCTGCTCTTTTCACTGTAATTTGCTGCATGTCAGATCACATGGAGTATCTGTGGTAAAGGTAAGAGACCTCAGAAGGTCACAGAACTAGTTTTGGAGCTGGAATCAGTTTTGTAGTCTCTTGGTTTTGTTCCTGTTTGCTTGTGTAGTTTGCTAGATGTTACTTGCTTGAAAGGAAGTATCAATTGGGTTCATTTTTCACCAAGTCCTTACAGACAGTGGTGCCTGTTTGATCCTTCGATTTAAAAAGAAATTGATAGTACCTTTAGACTGTATGGATGGCAAGCTACTCCGAGGCTGGACTATGTCTGTAGTTTCCTGAAAATGATTTCCCTCTAGGATTTACAGTTTGCTGGCTTTTAAGACATAATAGAAAACAGAATTCTTTCCTTAAGACTTGCAAGCCCTAGGCCGGGCACAGTGGCCCACACCTGTAATCCTAGCACATTGGGAGGCCAAGGTGGGCGGATCACGAGGTCAGGAGCTTGAGACCAGCCTGACCAATATGGTGAAACCCTGTCTCTACTAAAAATACAAAAATTAGCCACGCCTGTAATCCCAGCTACTCAGGAGGCTGATGCAGGAGAATCGCTTGAACCCAGGAGGTGGAGGTTGCAGTGAACCAAGATGGCGCCATTGCACTCCAGCCTGAGTTGACAGAGCAAGACTCTCTCAAAAAAAAAAAAAAAAAAAAAAAAAAAAAAAAAAAAAAAGCCTTGCAACTCCTGAGAGGGCCCAGCGCTAAGACAAAGGATCTGGTCATTTTCCCAAAAGGTTAGGGAGAATAGCTAGGTACAAGACACCTCACACCATCCTCAAATGGACAGAATTTTTGCTAGATATTGTTAATAAGTCAGATTTAATTGATAGATGGGAAAGATCTGAAATAACACTCAGTCGAAAATGAAAGCCATTATTCTCCAAATCATCCTAAACTCCAAACTTCCCCCAAATAACTTCAGTACACATTAAAGCCCAAACCTGCCCTCCCTAATGGAATAGAATACATCGCAGTTCCTCGAATTCTTTCCTTTCAGCCTTGCCTGTCCACTCAGTGTAGACTGTTCCGAGCTGTCAGGCTTCACGGTGATGGCAGCTCTGCCCACCCCAAGCTTTCCATTTTGGTCTGTTTAAGTTCCTAGGAGCCGACTGCCATCGGAAGGATGAGGGATTGTGAGCTCGAACTGGGCTGCGGGGGAGGGGAGGACTGGTCGGTGAGGACTCCTGTCTGCCGCTGGTCACCCAGCCTCTAACAATCTGCATCGCACTGGGGTGCGACTCACCCCTTTTTCTATGTCAAGGATCCCCATTTGTCCCAAGTGCCTGGGGTTTCAGGTCCTGGTGAGGCATTCTCATTTATCTTCCTTTTGTTTTCTGCCTTAACTACTGACAATTATCATTTATTCCATTCCTTTTAGCTTGGCGGTGAATGCCGAGGCTTTGCTAGCCTTTCGGTTCTGCCATTCAGGCTCTTTCAAAAAACAAACAAAAAAAAAACAAAAAAAAAAACAGGGGCTTAAACACCAGTACCTTCATCTGTATTTAACTAATGAGACTGTCTTAGAGTTGGAGGGGATTTTCCAGTCCAGATATTTCCTTGAATTTTCTTCGATGTCAGAAAAGAATTTTTTTTTTTTTTTTTTTTTTTTTAAAGTGCTCTTCCACTGGTGGCCCTGAGTCAGATGGCCCCAAATCAGGTTTCTCTCTCATCTTTTAAATCTTTTTGAGGATCTTTCTGTCCTTACCAAAATGTACACAGTTTTAGAGGTTCACAGACCTTCTCATCTTTTAAACCTTTTTGAGGATCTTTCTGTCCTAAGAAAAATGCACCCAGTTTTAGAGGCTCACAGACCTTCTGATACCCACGAATGACTGTCTCCAAATTAGGATTCCTGCCTGCACTAGCATACTGCTGAAGTTCGGAGATCTGATCTAGTATGAAGGCATCAGTAGTGAATGTGGCTTTTGAGATAGAATAATCTGATTTCCTCTCAGTTTTTCATAATTTTCATAAGCACTTTCAGCCTCATATGTCAGACAGTCTGGGAGTACTGTGTGCCATGGCATGGGACTCTGTAATTACTCTCCAACTGGCGCTCACATTTTCCTAGAACATCAACACTCTGTTAATTCATAGCCTTTTAGAGGAAGTGGAGCTCCAAAATTCCCATTCATTGCATGTGGCAGTAAAGTGACCTCTAGTGGACTTTGCTGACAGTTTATAGGAAATTCTGGAATAAGGAGCTGTCATTGTGGGTAGAGGGACAGATTATTGAAATTAATCTGCTGTTCAGTTACCCGGTAACTTCTGTTCAGTTATCCGGGGCCCTGAAGTTTATTTGGATGCAAAATATCAGCTTCATTACCAAATGTGGGGCAGATGAGGGGCTACATTTGAATGAAGGAAGATTCATCAGGTTTAAACGTGGCTTCAAGAGACCTTGAGTCCCCTGAAACTAACATTTCTCTAAAGAAAGACCTAGGATTAGGTTATAGATAGACCAACCCACTGGATTGATTTTGGGGGACAAAAAGCAGTCTTTCTGGAATAATAAGCAGTAAGAATAATTTGAAGTCATGATGTACATTTTAGGTAAAGCAATGGAGTGAATATTCCACATTTTATGTTTTGAGTGGTGGGACTTTAGGTGGGAGGAAGAGAAGAAAACTAACATTATTAAAGTTCCAGCTGAGGGCTAAACATTTATTTTAATCTTCACAAAAAGCCTGAGAGGGAGTTTTATTTTTAGTATTATCTCCAGCACATAAATTAGTGCATACGATTTGATGAATTCTGACAGGTTCTTCAATCAAGTGCTATAGGGACTCGGGAATGCGCTGATTACCTGGAGAGAGAGAAGTGAGAGGGGCAGCATCATAAAGGAGTGAACATTTGTGCAGGCTATTGTGTTGTCCAGTAGAGTAACCACTAGCCATATGTGGCTATCTAAATTTAAATTCGTTCAAATAAATTAAAAATCCAGTTCCCCAGTTGCATGAGCCATATTTGAAGTACGCAGTAGCGACATGCAGCTAGTGGCTACTTTGATGGACAACACAGGTCGTTGCAGAAATGTCTTTAAAAAGGTACTGGAGGGAGGCTGGGTGCAGTGGCTCACACCTGTAATCCCAGCACTTTGGGAGGCAGAGGTGGGTGGATGACTTGAGGTCAGGAGTTTGAGACCAGCCTGGCCAACATGATGAGACCCTGTCTCTACTAAAAATACAAAAGTTAGCTGGGCGTGGTGGTGCATGCCTGTGATCCCAGCTATTTTGGAGGCCGAGGCAGGAGAATTGCTTGAACTCCGGGGGTGGAGGTTGTTGTGAGCCGAGATCACGCCACTGCACTCCAGCCTGGCACCTGGCGACAAAGCGAGACTCTATCTCAAAAAGAAAAAAAAAAAGAAAAAGAAATGTGGCGGGGGAAAGAGTATTTGTGTTCTTTAGATAGAGGGAATATCCTGTCAAAAGCAGAGTGGAGGAATGAAACAAACAGCCAAGGAACCACAAGCAGCTCTGTATGGCTGGAATCAGTACAATGTAGGAATGTTTAGAGATAAAGTTCTCTTGATTTCTTTCTGTATTTCCATTCACTTCTCAGTCTTTTTTTTTTTCTTTAAGACAGGGTCTCCCTCTGTCACTCAGGCTGCAGTGCAGTGGCGTGATGATGGCTCACTGCAGCCTTAACCTCCCGGCTCAAGTGAGCCTCCCGCCTCAGCCTCCCAAGTAGCTGGGATTATAGGCACACACCACCATGCCTGCTACTTAATTTTTTTTCTTTTTAAAGACAGGGTCTCCCTATGTTGCCCAGGCTGGTCTTGACCTCCTCGGCTCAAGCGATCCTCCTGCCTAGGCCTCCCGAAGTGCCGGGAGCAAAAGCATGAGCCACTGCAATGGTTTCAGGTTCTTTTTTTCTTTATTACTTTTTTTTTCCCCGAGATGGAGTTTCACTCTTGTTGCCCAGGCAGGAGTGTAATGGCCCGATCTTGGCTCACCACAACTTCGGCCTCCCGGGTTCAAGTGATTCTCCTGCCTAAGCTTCCTGAGTAGCTGGGATTATAGGCATGCACCACCAAGCCTGGCTAATTTTGTATTTTTAGTAGAGAGGGGGTTTCTTCATGTTGGTCCAGCTGGTCTTGAACTCCTGACCTCAGGTGATTGACATGCCTTGGCCTCCCAAAGTGCTGGGATTACAGGTGTGAGCCACGGCGCCTGGCACTTCAGTTTTGAGGGCTTCTCTTCTATCTACATCTGAGTTCTTCCTGTAGCTTAGGGCTGTGTGCTAGCTCCTCTCTCTGCTTTTCTGTACACACTTGCTGAGCCTCTCATTTACCTGACTGCTTTCATTACCATCTCTCCGCTGATTTCCAAATCCCTATCTCCAGTCTAAATCAATTTTACTTTGTCTTTTCTCTGCCCAGCTTTAATCTTGCATTGATCTTTGTCTTTATTTCATTCTTTGTACTCTTTTTGAGATTCTTATTCAAATAAATAGTAACTGACTCAGGTTGGGCACAGTGGCTCATGCCTGTAATCTCAGCAATTTGGGAGGCCAAGGTGGACAAATTGCTTGAGTAAAGGAATTCAAGACCAGTCCGGCCAACATGGTGAAACCCTTTCTCTACTAAAAATACAAAAATTAGCAGGGTGATGGCACATATCTGTGGTCCCAGCTATGGGCTGAGGCAAGAGAATCTCTTGAACCCAGGAGGTGAAGGTTGCAGTGAGCTGAGATCGCATCATTGTACTCCAGCCTGGGCAATAGAGCAAGACTGTGTCTCAAAATAGCTGACTCCCGCCTCACCACAAAAGCGACAGAGTTTTGCTCTGTTGCCCAAAGCTGGCTTTGACTCCTGGGCTCACCTCAGCCTCTCAAGTAGTTGAGACTATGACTTTCAAATTTATTATCTCAAATTTATTTGGTTTTTTTGAACATTAGACCTTAATATAAAACACTTAACATCTTCATTTGGATGGCTTCATAGATGTCCCAAACCTAAAACTAGTATGTGCAAAATTGAATTCGTTATCTCTCCACCATGCCCAAAATAACTTCCACCCTCCTCTTTCCCATTCTGAAGAATAATGGTAGTGTGGAATCCTGAGTTGTTGAAGCCAGAAACCGAGATGTCATTCAAGCTGCCCCTCTCTCTTCCTCCCTCCTCCCTCCTCCCTCCAGTCTGTTACCAAGTGTTCTTGGTTCTACCTTTAAATATATCTATCTGTTCTGTAGGCTTTCAGTCTTGCTTCTCATCCACAAGCCATTCTCCATGGAACAGCTAGAGTGACTTTCTTTGTGTGTGTGTGTGTGTGTGTGTGTGTTTTCCAATACCTTTAAGTCTTTTTTTTTTTTTTTTTTTAGACATAGTCTTGCTCTGTCGCCCAGGCTGGAGTGTAGTGGCTCGATCTCAGCTCACTGCAACCTCCACCTCCTGAGTTCAAGAGATTCTCCTGCCTCAGCCTCCCAAGTCGCTGGGATTACAGGTGCCAGCCACGATGTCTGGCTAATTTTTTTATTTTTAGTAGAGACAGGGTTTCGCCATGTTGGTCAGGCTGGTCTCGAACTCCTGACCTCGTGATCTTCCTGCCTCAGCCTCCCAAAGTGCTGGGATTACAGGTGTGAGCCACTGTACCTGGTCTAGAATGACTTTCTAAAACACAAATCTGATTAAGTATTCCCTCATTTACACACACTGAATGACCTTCAGGACTAACTCCAAACACCTTTAGCTGAGTTACAGGCCTGTGTGATTTTAGCCTTGTCTACATCTCCGGTCTTAATTCTTTCTCCTCACATCAAGATCACTTCTTTTCTGATCCTTTGCATTTGCCATTCTCTCTGCTTGGAACATTCCCCTTCTTTCTTTGGCTAACGTGCCGCTCATCCTCCAGCTCTGAACTGAGGTGTAAAGCCCCCTAAGACAGCTTTCCATTCCTTTCCAGGACTGGCTTTCTGTTCTTTCCAGGGCATAGTAGGCTATGAGAACTATGAAGGCAAAGACCAGGTCTATTTGGTTCCGCATTTTTTTTTTTTTTTAAGATGGAGACTCTCTCTGTTGTGCAGGCTAGAGACTGGAGTGCAATGGCCCAATCTCTGCTCACTGCAACCTCCACCTCCTGGGTTCAAGTGATTCTCCTGCCTCAGCCTCCCAAGTAGCTGGGATTACAGGCATGCACCACTATGCCTGGATATAATTTTTGTATTTTTAGTAGAGACTGGTTTCGCCATATTGGTCAGGCTGGTCTTGAACTCTTGACCTCAGGTGATCCACCCGTCTCAGCCTCCCTCCCGAAGTGCTGGGATTACAGGTGTGAGTCACCGAACCCGGCCTTGATTCAGCGTTACATCCCCAGTGATCAGCACATTTTCTGGAGTACAAAAGGTGCTCTTGTATAAATATGTATGTAATATAATGTTTATACAAGAAGAAGTATTTGTTGGATAGATGTATGAACGGAGACAAAGGCCAGGGTGGGATTTTATGCCATGCTACAGCACCTATGTTTTTTTGTTGTAACTGATGGGGAGCTAGTGAAGGATTTTAAGTGGGAAAGCAACAAACATTTGCCGTTTGGAAAAGTCCCCAGGTGATGCGGATTATGACTGGGATGGGGATGAGGGCTGGAAGCTAGAAGCAGCAATATTGAAATGTTATCACAGTAATCCAGGGAAGAAATCAGGACCTGAATTAAGATAGTGGCAGTGGGGATAAAGATGAGTTGATTTTGAGAGACAGGGACTCAGAATGATGGCATCTGGTGGCTATTTCGTGGGATGAGTAAAAGAGAAGAGTTCAAGATGACTTCCAGATTTCTTTCTTTTTTGGGGGGACAGTTTCTTTTTCTTTTTTTTTTTTTTGGGACAGAGTTTCTTTTTTTTTTTTTTTTTTCCTTGGGTCCGATATTTACTTTTACGAGCTTGGGACAGAGTTTCATGCCGTTTCTTAGGCTGGAGTGCAGTTGTTGAGTTAGCTCACTACAACCTCCACTTCCCAGGTTAAAGTGATTCTCCTGCCTTAGCCTCCAGAGTAGCTGGGATTACAGGCACACACCACCATGCCTAGCTAATTTTTGTGTTTTTTAGAGACAGGGTTTTGTGATACTGGCCAGGCTGGTCTAGAGCTGCTGACCTCAGGTGATCCACTCACCTTGGTCTCCCAACGTGCTGGAATTAGAGGCATGAGCTACTGTGCCTGGCCTGAAGATTTCTAACTGGATGAATGAGTGATTCACAGATACTTGAGGAGGGTCTGGAGGAGGAAGTCACAACTGAAGGTTTGAATTCTGTTTGGAAGATGGTAAATCTGGTTACCTCTAGGTTATCCAGATGAACCTAATAGGAAAGAGGTTAGAATTGAAGATAGAGATTTTGAGTCATTAGTGTAAGAGAGGTACTTGAAAAATACAAGTGAAGGTGGGAGATCACCCAGTGACAAGATAAAAGTCAGCGATGGAACTCTAGGGAATACTGAACTTTTTTTTTTTTTTTTTTTCTCAAGACAGTCTTGCTCTGTCACCTGGGCTGGAGTGCAGTGGTGCTATCTCAGCTCACTGCAACCTCCACCTCCTGGGTTCAAGGATTATAAGTGTGCACCACCACTCCCAGAGAATTTTTGTATTTTTAGTAGAGACAAGGTTTCACCATGTTGGCCAAGCTGATCTCGTACACCTGAGCTCAAGTGATTTACTCGCCTTTGCCCCCCAAAGCACTAGGATTACAGGCATGAGCCACTGCATGTGGCCAGTGATACTGACTTTTGTTTTAAGTTATTTTAAAAAATTTGGCCAGGGACAGTGGCTCACTCCTATAATTCCAGGACTTTGGGAGGCTAAGGTGGGCTGATTGCTTGAGTTGGAGACCAGCCTGGGCAACATGGCAAAACCCTGTCTCTGCTAATAATACAAAAATAGCTGAGTGTGTCGGCTCATGCCTGTGGTCCCAGTTACTTGGGAGGCTGAGGTGGGAGGATCACTTAAGTCCAAGGGGCAGAGGCTACAGTGAGCCAAGATGGCACCACTGCACTCCAGCCTGGGTGACAGAGTGAGACTCTGTCTCAAATAAGATAACATTTAATAATTCTTTATTAAGTATCTTCTATGTGCAGGGCACTGTGCTTAGTAGTGTGTCTATGTGTATGCAGGTGGGGGAAGGAGATTATAAGGAAATAAAAGTTTCTCGATCTTTTAGTCTTTGTCTTTTTCTCTCTCACCCTAACTCTGTATCTTGTATCCAGCCCAACTCAACAACCAGAAAAAAAAAAAAAAAAAAGGCAAGATCTATTCACATACATCGCCCGGGTCCACCCCGGTTCCTTTTCTTGCTCTAGATCGTGTTTCCTGCCATTTGGACTTGCATTGATCTTGATTACCCCAAATGAATTCTTAGAACTCTGTAAGATCTTGGACTTACCTTTCAGAATGTTCTTACTTCTAGATGCTTTGGGGAAGATACCCTGCTCTCCAATTCTGCTTATGACGACCCAAACCCTGGCAGCAACTGGCTGACTCTTACAGTCAGGAACAGCGGGTTTGGACTTCCTTTAAAAAATTTTTTTTTGAGATGGAGTCTTCTTGTGTTACCCAGACTGGAGTGCAGTGGTACAATCTCGGCTCACTGCGACCTCCGCCTTCCGGGTTCAAGCAATTCTCCTGCCTCAGCCTCCCAAGTAGCTAGGATTGCAGGCATGTGCCACCACACCTGGCTAATTTTTGTATTTTTAGTAGAGATGGAGTTTTGCCATGTTGGTCAGGCTGGTCTTGAACTCCTGACCTCAAGTGATCCACCTGCCTTGGCCTTCCAAAGTGCTGGGATTACAGGCATAAGCCACCGCACCTAGCCTGGTTTGGACATTTGGTTTGGGCCTTTTGTCTATAACAGTCCCTCCTGCCCTGGCCCCCTGTGTCCTGGTATCTAGTGTTGTACCTGTGAGCCTATTTTCAAGTCATCACTGCTGGTGTTGGTTCTAAATTTAACATGTAGGCAACATTGAACTCTGTAGGGCTCAGGCTTTCTTAGTTAGGGATGACCCTTTAGGAACCATGCTATGGTGGGATAGATACTGTGCCTTCAATATAAGGTGACTGTAGATTGATAATTAGGATGCTTTTCTCAAAGAAATAGAGAAACTCAATATCTAATATTATTCTCTTGATTAGCATTTAAAGATGTTAGTAAGCCAAAATCTGTCATATTAGTTGCTGTCCAAGCATGCTTAAATTGGATGCCTTTTTCTAATATTTAAGACAAGAACATAGGGATTTATTCTCAAGACATACAGAACACTTGAAAAGTCTAAACAATGTGTTAAAATGTAACAGGAAAAAGAAGTTATGTGTGGATTTCCTGACATGCTAAATTATAGACGTTTGCCTGCTTGGGTCAGAATTATTATCTCATTTCTTTCCAGCTGCTGCAAAAATCCTCCAGAGACCCATGTTTACAGCTGTGGCCATTCATAATATGAACAATAGCAATCAGTGATCCTGTTAGTGAATAACAGCTTACTGTTACTAGTGAATAACAGTTCGTACAGTGTTTATAACATGAGCTGCCTATGAAGTGGCATCCAAAAGGAGTTAAGGGTTAGTGGGTGCGAATGGCCTAATGAAAAATTACACTTCACAAAATACTTCAAGTCCAGCTGGTGTAGAAGAAATGTATCTGGGAATTAAGCTCATCAGGAGTTTAACAACTACGCTAGTTTAAGTTTGCCATGATTGAGTGAATCCAGAGTAGGGGGGTTCAGGCCAGGCACAGTTGTTCATGCCTGTAATCTCAGTGATTTGGGAGGCCTAGGTGGAAGGATTGCTTGAGGCCAGGAGTTTGGGACCAGCCTGGGCAACGTGAGACTCCCCACCTCCCATCTTTACCCAAGCCCACACTGCAGCCCACCTCCCCCCAGCCAGGCATTGTGGGTTGCACCTATAATTCCAGCTACTCAGGAGGCTGAGGCAGGAGGATCCCTTGAGTGAGACCCTGTTTCTTTAAAAAAAAAAATGCTGAAAGGTTCTTAAGAGTAGAAAAGCAGCATCTGTCTCCTTAGATTGAAATACTTTTCCGATTTTTTTTTCCCATGGAATTACTTCCTTAGTCCATTTTACCATAAGGGGGCGCTCTGGGATAATAGTTTTTAGCAAAGCAGCGGTCTCTTCTGCTCTGTTAACTGAAAAAAGGCAAACATTTATTCTGCATCCCATCTGTATTCACTAATCTTCAGCAGGTGTCCATTTACATTAAAAACATGAAGAAAAAAAAGAAAACTAATTAAAATGTAAGCAACCAATGTCTGACAGCTAAGGAAAAGACAAACATTGAAAACTCTTTTGTGTGGGTATGTGCTTGTTTTTTGTAAGAGATTAGAGCTGTGTGTGGTGGCTCATGCCTGTAATCCAAGCACTTTGGGAGGTCGAGGCAGATGGATAACCTGAGATCAGATGTTCAAGACCAGCCTTGCCAACATGGTGAAACCCCATCTCTACTAAAAATACAAAAAATTAGCCAGGTGTGGTGGTGCATGTCTGTAATCCCAGCTACTTGGGAGGTTGAGGCAGTAGAATCACTTGAACCCAGGAGGCAGTGGTTGTAATGAGATCATGCCTTTGCACTCTAGTCTGGGCAACAAGAGTGAAATTTATCTCAAAAAAAGAAAAAAAAAAAGAGAGAGATTAGATTCACAGTGAACTGAAGCTGCACTGGATTTCTTCTGGGTTAGGAACAGAAAGCCATGAAGTATTTGCATTTGTCCTTTTTTTTTTTTTTTGGTAGCATTATTTTAACTATATCTTTCAGCCAGTGTTGTGGAGATACATTATGATTGAAATTGCTTTCATACAAAGCTCTGTCAGTGTTAACCCATGCTTGAGGGAAAGGTATAGGAATCAAGAATTACAAAGTAGTTTTATTCTCATCTCTGTCACATTTATGAATCCAGTTTTAGGTTTTTCTTTCTTTCTTTTTTGAGACAGAGTCTTGCCCTTGTTGCCCAGGCTGGAGTGCAACGACGTGATCTCAGCTCACCTCACTGCAACTTCCACCTTCTGGATTCAAGTGATTCTCCTGCCTCAACCTCCTGAGTAGCTGGGATTACAGGCATGCACCACCATGCCTGGCTAATTTTGTATTTTTAGTAGAGACGGGGTTTCTCCATGTTGGTCAGGCTGGTCTCAAACTCCCAATCTCAGGTGATCCGCCTGCCTCAACCTCCCAAAGTGTGGGATTACAGGTGTGAGCTAACCACACCCAGCCAATTTTTAGGTTTTATAACTAAGTATATGTGGTAAGGAGATGGAGAGGAAACTCAGTTCTGTTTTCAAGTACTTGAGAGAGGCAAACAGAAGCAATCATAGCTATTCTAAGCACATGATGTTGTGAAGGACAATTAACTCATCAAGGTCACCAACAGGACATTTGCAGAAATAGCCACAATACAGAGGTCAGAATAGTGAGTCCTCAATGTTTGGTCCAGAGAACTCCCTGGGTTCTATGACAGCATGTTAGAAGGTGCTGGTTCCACCAGCCTGGGTGACAAAGAGCCCTGGTATACAGCACAGGGACTGGGAGAAATGTTACACCTTTGCTTATGGAGAGCAATTCTCTCTATACGCATTCTCTGAACTCACCTCCTTCGGGAAAAGTAGATGAGACTTCTCTTTTTTTTTTTTTAAGCAGACAACCAATATTTTATTTAAACCTGTGAAATGCTATGCAATTGCTGAGGAGTGATTTACTTCCAATTATGTGGTCACTTTTAAAATAGGTATAATGTGATACTGAGAAAAATGTATGTTTTGTGGATTTGTGGGAGGAGAGT